>JAAMXW010977162.1:0-19380 GCA_019702695.1 Amphidinium carterae
GACGAAGAGCCGGCCAGAGAGAACAGGCACAGGCATAGCAGTGGGCAGAACCACATGACACAGGAGTCATCTGTGCCTCTGATCATGGCAGATCGACCAAGCGTCACCAGATCGCAAAAGCCAAGTCCCTGCCTTGGTCCAATGAAAGCCTCAAAGTCTCAAAGTCTCGAGTCGATCCATAGTTTGACTTTTGCGGACTTCAGGAGCTAGAAGACTTCTCTCCCTGGCCTAACCAAGCGAGTTCCAAGTGCAGCAATCTTTCGTGACCTAAGATCCAGCAGTCTAACACGAAGAGCTGCTTTTGTTCGCGCAGTGCCTTGACTGTGAAAGCATTTCGATTGTTATTGTGTTGTATGCATCTCTATCTCACTTGAGTGTTCAACGGCTCCCGAAAGCGAAAGCCATCGTGCTGTATTGACATGAAGCACTTGATGGTATCTTTTTCCAAACGCAGCTCTTGCAAAGGCTCAGCACTGGTGGAAGTAATTGTAGTTAGACTTTGGAGGTTTTAGATTGCTAGGGTGGTGCATGTTTTGTTCTGACTTGCTCCCAAGTTGGGAAAGCTACTCAGGCTTGCGAGACATGGCTGCTCATGAGAATGATGTGGTTTGGGGCTCAGCAGGAGGATCAAAACTTCACCATCACCTTGCCACAGCCAAAGGAATTTCAGGAAGGGCTTGAGATAGAGGGGTTTCTGGACTGAAGTCGACATCGCATGAAGAGCACCCCACAGATGTTGAGTTGCAGAGGTTTCTTGTTGTTGCTGTGCTGAAGCTGCACTGCGGAGGGTGAGAGTTGTGAGTGCACACTAAGTTTCCAGCTGGCCCGCCACCCACTCCAGCCCTTGGCATCACACCTCTGGCAGCAGCTCCACACCTTGATGCTTCAGTGCTGGTGGTTGCTGACAAGTTCCAAGGCGCAGAATCGTGGGGCTTGAGTCAAAGCGTTGCCAGCAGGAGCCACAAGCCGACTTCTCAAGCCAGAGGGTTCAAGATTCCAACACCACAGAACATAGCTGCAACTTGTGGAAGCAGTCTGATTGCTCGTGCTAACCTCCTTTCTGGCTCCATGTCAACATCTCTTGGTTTCTACACTTGCGGTGTTTTCTTTGCTCAGTGCTCTGGCTGCAGGAACGAGGATGAACATCTTTCACGGAACAGTGCTGAGACCACCGCGAACAGTGATGGTGTCCTGCGGTTGAGTATAGGTGCCAGCATAGTGGAGTCAAGAGTTGGCAACCTTGCTGTATTGCAGCATCGCATAAGGAACAACTTGGCTGCAGAGCTAAACTAGGACTTGTCTTAAGTGAAACAGATCTGACCAACATCGAAACAAGCTTGACCAAACTCATCCCCGGTTCCGTTTACAAACACATCAGGTTTTTTTACCAGAAGATGTGCTATACTTTGGGTTCTGAAAGCCTGGTTCCTGTTGATGTGAGTCTCGACCATGCGATCACCCTCGAAGTCAGCGCATGTGTACAGCACAAGCGGACTCCTTTCCTCGCTCCACACTTCAGGGCGACATTTTGCTTGTTGGCTGGCTTCCCATTGAAGTGAGAAGGTAACACTCATGGCAGAGTAACGTTGTATCCAAACGCATCCACTACCAAGAAGCCCTAAGAAAGTCCTACTCTTCTACTGGTGTGGTTTTGCACTCAGGTTCATTGTGAATATCATACACGAAGAACCACAAGCAAATCTGGTGAACTAGCAAAGTCGAGAAGCTGCCTAGAGTTTGTCACAACCCTTGTGCTAATTTGGTTGTGACCTGGAACTGAGATTTTGTCAGGTGGTGATGAGGTCATTGGAGGCAATACCCTCCCGCTCAGAAAGTTGTGGCGATTTGAACGTGTCGGTTCACCACAACCTCAGAGTTGATGGAGTGCCGAGTCGTGCGACGTTATTGTTTCTACAGAACCTACACCATATGAGAAGTCACGAAAACTTCAGAAGTGCACCAGCAAGTGCCTGGTCTTTGTGCGGGGAGGCCCATGTAGAGCGCTGGTCTCTCATGCTCGCCAAGTCGCCATGCAGCGGACATCAATGCTTTGAAGTGGTCAATTGTTCGGCCCCGGAGTGAGTGTCAGTCTGGCGTAGCCCCATGAAAAGATGATGAAACAACAAACGACTCCAAGTGTTTGGCCTTGACTTATAGAAAGACTCAAGTAATTCAGATAGCTGCTCTTTCAGAACAGCGGTGATGATGCTCAGCTTGGATTGTGAAGGTTCATCAGTATCGCAGAGTGGAGCCCTGGGTGAGATGAACTTCCAAGAAGATGTGGACGAGACTGACACAATCAGGTTGGGGAAAGCGATACAAATGAACAAAGAACACGCGCACACACACACACACACACGTGGGCCGAATCTCGGAAGCATCCGGATCTGCGGATGGCTCCCTCGCGTAGCAAACAATTATGATGTTAACGGAAGTTCTCGCAGTAGTGCTTTCATCTGCAGCTGAAGTTCTGCAGTGATACTACTGACGACTGTAAGACTTGTGTATGCAGCTTGCGGGAAGTGACACCGCTTCGGGGCTGGGACTTTGAGCCTTTGTAGAGACCGCAGAGCTATGTTACACTTTGGTGGTTGCCATAGATAGAGAGCTCCAAAGGATGATTGCGTTCACACATGACATGTGCAGAAGGACACAGAGAGGCCATGGGTACATAGCTCGATTGGTAAGCCATCCAAGCAGCACTCGGAGAGTTGTCTGGGATGTGATCGGCGGTGGGATGATCCTCTACGATTGCGTGATAATTCCACTGCGGGTCAGAGAGCACGGGGCACATTTCCAACTATTGGACCCCCTCATGCTGCTTGCGTTTGCCCCACCACATAGAGTTCCAGAGATGCCACTCCTCGCGTAGCACCATCGCGCAAGATGAGTCTTCACGTTCGAGTATTGAATGCGCTTTCAAGAAGAGACTCAGTGTTTGAGGCCGACATTGATGTGCTTTGCTTGCTGCTTCTGGATTGTGCCACACATGCAGGTGTTCGATCCGCCAGCTTCAGCGTTCTTGCTTTTTATGGATTGGCTGACATTGATCTTCTGGACATTGAACATGGTGGCCTCTTGTCTGGTGGGCTACGTGGAGAAAGGTGCGCGAGCCATGAGTTGCGCTTTGAATTGTCCAACGCTAGCACTCTCATCTTGAATCTTGCTGGTAATGGAAGCCATGTAGCGAGCATGATTGCAAGAGCGGCTTGATTTTGGTACTTGGGTGATTGCGACACCTGCTTACAAGCTGCAGGCGTGTACATCATGGTCCCAAGAAAGATCGCGTTGCACTACTTGCAGACGTGGTTCATAATTGACATGGTTGTAGTTACGCAAGACTGGGTCTTTGTAGCCCTGTCTGCAGCATCAGACAGTGATTCAGATGCGTCCCCGTCTTGGTTTGCCCTTCAGGAAGCTTCACAAGGTGTGAACAATCCATTGTCAGTTACTGATGCGCAAAATCATAGTCTAACATATTTTTGGCGCTCAAAGTAACACGGGAGGTAACCGATTACAGTGCCTCAAATAATCCCAACATGTATTAGGTAATTCGCACCCCTGCTGACAAGTGCATTTAGTTTGGGTTGCATTACCACAACAAATTCCCAGTAATTTTCTCCAGGTGAAGATTGCAGTATGTAGCTTGGAGAGGGTGTAGTGGAAGAGGCGCTCTACAGCTGTTCTGCTGACAATTGTCTGTGGCCTCATGATCTTGGAAAGGACGATGTTGCCATCATTGATCCCGTGTGCGCGATAGCTGCACGTTGTCATCTTGCTTCCAACCTATTAGCACCCGAGTTGCCTACTTTCTGCGATTGCAGAACACCCAGGTCTGGGACAGTGAGATTGGTCAGAACTCTCCGCATCATACGGACATTGCGTTTGGTGCGGCTGATGAAGTTACGGCGAATATTGGTTCTGCTCAACGAGGTTATCGACTCGGAGCATGTCTAGACCTCAGCACGTGGGCGGAAGTGGCAGCTCAGTAACCGCCCTCATTGTCATCTCAGGGTCTGAGTCTCACAGGCTGATACTTGAAGCTGCTTGACTCTGACGTGATGCTTGAAGCGGAAGTACCGATGCTACCAAACAGTGATTGCTGCTTACCTTCTTGAACTTCAAAGAACAGATCCCCTCAGCAAGTGCATAGGCGGCATAGCTTCAAGTCCGATTTCACAAAGTAGTAACAAACTACAACACATGAACCCTTGAAGACCTTTACATGCTGTTTTAACAAAGCGCCAATGGTCAAAGATGAAGTTAAACTATATCAAGGTCATTTCAGGCAGGGGAAGTTCTTGGCACTATTATCAAAAGATTCAGAAAGCTTAGCGACATAGATACGAACTAAGTAAGACAGTGACCGGTAAGAGATAGTTCTGGGCCTCTGTGGAATGGCAAGAAGTGGGTCCTGTGAAGGTGAGCATATTAGCCAATATTGTGAAGATGATTATCATGTTGCTGGCCATCAATCACTTGATTGCATGTGCGTGGTGCTCGAAGCCACGATGCAGCTCTCATGAAGAACAAGACAGACCCACACATCGCAGCCACTTCAAGTGTGATGACTATCAGCCAATCTCTTTGTTGATAGCGCAAGCCTATGCATTGTGCAAGAGTTGAGGGAGCTGGGAGCTTTGCATCTTCTCCACATGATGCTTGCGTTGAGGGTTTGTGCAGGTTTGCTTTGGCTGAGTCAAGAGACGCTGAAAGTACGACTTGGGTTCGACGTTATGAGTTGCAGCAGTCAAGGTGCTCGCGTGCTCCTGAAAACCCTCAAGAGCATGTTAACACTCTCCTGTCCCCTTCAAAATGTGGCAGCAGTTGCATGATGGTTGACACTCCCACAAGACATGTGTCAAAACTTCTACTGAAGTCCACGATGATGAGCGGGATGAGTTGACCAGACATCCGTGACACTTTGTTCCGGAGTTGAGTGTGCAAGCGGCTATAGGAGTGAGAAGCTCACTTTGCACACATGCAAGCACGTTCCGGTTCACAGTGTGGTTCATCCGCAGTGTTCCTCCCTTCTTTTGAAACTGATATGATGTGTTTCATGCAGCTGTATGAACACGCAGCAAGGACACCTTTGCAGGCTTGGGCGTAGTTGTTAACCCTTTGGTGGGGGTTCCAGTACATTCCGAGGGTCAGTAGTGAAGCTTTCAATGTGCTTCAGGTGGGATTTCCAGTACATGACGGCATTTCATTGGTCTATCACGCAATTCACCCCAGCTTCAATGGATGTAGGGCCAACGAATCTACAAGAGCGAATCTTTGCTGTGAGCGTTGTGAACTCAGTGGTGGTCATTGTGCACCCTCCCCCTCCCCCAGAATGATCAAGATGAGCCAACCGCAGCGAACGCCCCAAACCCCCCGGACGCGCCACAGTTTATGGCACCTGGAGTCGGCGACGCGTTCATGGCCATTCGATTTGATGTGCGGAGTACCATCTGAGTGTGATGCAGTGAAGTGCTGAGGTCGTGGTGTTTGCATTGGTGGGGTTCTCATACTTGGTGGGAAGCATCACTGGCTCTTTGACGCAGCTACGCAGCATGCAGGAAGATACAGCCAAGCAATTTTGGAACCTCCGACGCTTTTTGAAGCAGCACGAGGTGATTGGATTGAAAGTGTGAGGGGTTTGGAGGAATCTGGGTTTGTTTCATTTGTTATGAGGTACCACCGAAACTGTCTCTGCGAGTGCAGAAGCACCTTGAGCATGCCTGGGGCCAGAAGCGTGAGCGCTTGCCTATGAATCAAATCTTGCTATTTCAGCTGCTCTCCGAACAGTGACGTCCTGAGCTCCACTGAGCGCTAACCCAGATCCCCAAGACACTCAGGGACCTTTGTTTCTATTGTATCAGCGTAGCCGCGGTGGAGTCTGGAACAGCATCAAGTGGTTGGAGAGGAGTATTCTTCTGATGCTTGCGTCCACGTCGCCATGAAGATTGATGGGTATGAGTATATTTGAGTGTGTTGTATCTTCTTGCTACATTCATCGTGTTGCCCAATCAAGTCTTGGTGATGGTTGGCCATGGATCGTTGGTGGGCGGGATCTACTTGCTTTTGGATGCAGTGCTTCCTCTGAATGCGTGCGATTCAACGGAAAATCGGAGGTTGCGCAGCGAGCTGTTGGCGGCTACAAGTGTTCCACCCATGCGGTGGTCTCCTTAGTACTTGTCAGCAATGATGAGTTGTCAATGCCAACCCAAACGTCCTTAAGGATCTCTAGGGCCAGCACATTGGCTGGGGAGCCATTCGTGGACTTGGCCGTGTCTGGCACTTGCTTAGCAACAGGATCCATCCGCTCTTCGCCCATTATGAGAACACCAGGGGGTTGAAGGTGCAGCGGCTGCTCCAAACTGAAAGACTCCGTACAGTTGCTGTGCTGACATGATGTTTCAGAGATTTTCGAGCTGGCGCAGTAGTATGGTTGTAGCTAGAATACCAATGCGCATGGTGAAACCAGATTGAGAGAATCGTTGGAGTAATTCAGGATCACAGAATTTCTTTTCTTGTGCCACGGATCCGTTGACAAAGGCTCATAGCTCTGGTAATACTGGACCTGGTTTGTAATTATTTTTCGCTTCTTTGTGGTTTGGGCGCAAGCACTCCAGAATGGAGCTGTAGCCTACTAGGTATGACATTCAGTGCACGGTCCTTTGGTGGCTTGTTCCATCTGCGCAGGTAACAATACAGAGACTCGCGAATGCGGCCATAAGTAGAAAGGCGCTTGCGATTGGTGACAAGCTCTTCTATCCAGGTCCATACTCCATAGTGGGTGCTTGGGCGTGAACTTGCTTGTGACCTTAGACGAGCACAATAGTTCTGCGAATGTTGCATGAGCGTTTGGATCGTCATGGACTGCGTCCCGATTTGGGTGCCTCATTGCCTCACTCAGCCCATTCGCATGATGGCAGGTGAGAAGGCCAGAGACATGTACTTTCCTGCCACTGGGAAACTCCAGTATTGGAAGGCCGCAACTAAGTTACTTGGAATGCAATGATTTTCCAGATTAGTTCAGTAGGGCGGGCACCACCTGGACGGACACAACCCGGGTGTTCAAATGAGATTTCCGGGTGCCACCGTCCAGATGGAAAGCCAAAGCTTTGGGCTCGTAAGCATTGTCGGTCGGCAGAGGGATTCAGAATCATTCTCACTTGACAGCGTTGTGTGTGTGCTACCATTCTTCATGTACGATGGGTCTTCACCCTGAACATTGCCTTGCGCGAAACGGGTGTCCATTGGTCCTCTTTCTGAAACTGTGCAGGAGGGTGCTGCTGGCACCTATATCCACAATGAGATAGTAGACATGGATGAGGACCGTCATAGTACAACTTGTCACCACTGAGTTCACGGAGACCGTATCATTGAAACAACACTGTAACTTATCGAATTCAGAAATAGACATCGGTAGACTCGGTGAAGAGAGTAATCGGTAATGGGGTGTCACGCCAATGCAAATGTCTCTCCGATCAACAAAAGTGCCCAACAGCGTTGATGGTACCTGAGGACCCACCCTATTGGTTCTGTTCCAGTCCTAAGTTGATCTGCCAATGCTGTCAAGCTCCTAAAGTCTGCTGTATCAGCTTTACCTTAAGGGAGTTGGCAGCTCCCAGCTTTGAGGGTGGCGCATGCAAAGTTCACTCACAAATCTCGGAGCGAGAGAATGATGAGAGTTTCCCATCAAATCTCCATATTGAAAGCATGGAAGCAGTACAGTGGCATCGGCATGTCACTGGCCAGGGTCATCCTCTTGCTTCTTCTTTGGCTCCACAGAAGAGTCCCTCGCACTAACGTCTCTGGTAGACTTAGTGCCCCAAATTGAAGGTGTGCAGTGCTCTGCTGTGCCTGCGTTATCTTCTGGAGGGTTGGAAATCCAGAGTCCTTCCCGGTTTGGAGGAAGAAGGGGGCCCCAGAGGCCCACCAAACTTGAATCAAAAGGGTTGCAAACTATCTTTGCACTCACACATTTGTCGCCAACATTTCTCACTCTGGGAACCTTGGCGAATCTGACTCTGTGTCAAGAAGCAGAAAACGTCAGAATCGGAAACGTCGGAACCCTCAAGTGCCGTTTGCAAATCAAGCCTTGTCGGTGGACCTTGAGCTCCGGTTCGCCGCTCTAAGTTGATTTGCCGCATCTCTTGGATTAGCCATGGTGGCCACATCTACGAGCTTGTTGATGTCGTGTGCGACTTTGGTGCTGCATATTTACATGGGCCAGTTCCTGGCTCAGTTCTCATGTCTCGGGTCTATGGTTGCCTTCTACTTCCTTGACGTCATCGTTGTGGTCTTCACAGGATGCTATGTCTTGGATGTCTTCAACCTTGCCCTTGGCCCTCTCCGCTAATGAAGTGTCATGTGCTCCATATCAGTGCCCTTCGCAGGTGTATGCCTACAGCTACTATGTCAGCAGTGCTTATTGGTCTGACTACACCCCCTTGTGTTCGTGCAGTTTTCGGCCTAGCACAAGCATTGTTCAGTCATTCCCGTGGCTCCTGAACGGACGGGCTGGTGCGTTTTGCATCGTCTTACTAGCCTTGAACGGTTTTTTTGGTGCAGTAGGTCGATACTGCGTCAACAGAGTCCATGTGGTGCTTGCTTGGCGTCATTGCATACTTGAGGATCTTGACGAAGCTCGTCGTGCAGTTGTGTTTCTCATGTGCCAACTCATGTTCATCGTCTCCACACGCATTCCAGTGGGTCGCTCCCGTCTCCGGCGTCTTGCATTCAGGTATGCGCCATATGCTCTAGCTTCTCTTGTGACGGGAGAAGCAGTGTTTGTTCCGGGTAGTCCGTTCGCCACGCCTGCATCTTCCAGAAGGTCACTTGCTCAGATTCAAGCGGAGCATCGTGTGGTCGTTGGTGGGCTCTTGTTGTGGCACAGGAAGAGGCTCATCTCAGCTGCTCGTTGGTCAGCTGGTGGCAGAGTTCGCTCTCGAGGTCGATCCTCTTGGCGCACTGTGTATAACCCATGATTTCATGCCAGCGAGTGCTTCTTTATGGCCATGGGCAAGCTCTTGAAAAGCAATGTGTCGTCGACAATCTTGCGCAGACAGATCCACGAACATGCCATCAGCCTTCTTGCTTCTTCCCGGTGTGTTCATGGCAGTGTGACCTAAGGTTTTGCAGCTCTTCTAGCTGACTTGCACATTGGTCAGCGTGCGTATATTCAGAGTCTGACTGGTCGGCGTAGAAGATGGGGCAACACCATCGATGTCATCGTTGCGGCAGATTTGCACGATGTTAGATTCAGGATTATTGACCTTCGTGGTAAGTTCACCCTCCTGGACACCAACAACACTCGTTCTGACCCCCTTGACATCGGATATCGCGGGTTCCACTTTGTCGCTGGCAAGTTCCTTGACCAGAAAAGCGCTGGTGTGCAGTCCAGGTGTTCTCTCCTTCATCCTTGTGTCGGCCTTTGTCATTACACGCATCGTGCTTCAGATTGGTTGCGTGCAATTGTAGGGCTGCTCTTTGCTTGCTGACTTTGATTTTGTTGTCCAGGTCTTGCGTGTGTGCGACTTGTCAGTGCTCTACCATACTTGCTCATGGTGGTGTCCGACATGGCGTTGCTGGCGCCTCTCCTCCAAATGGAAGGCTGATGCGACCTTTTGATGTTCCTGGGATTGGAGTAGAGGGGCGCTCGCGTCATACACTGCTCAACGGTCATGACTTGGTTGTCAAGATGGCGGTGTACGATGCTTCTTGACGCACCTGCTGCCTTGCAACCACTGCATAGGTGCGAATGCCGATGCGATGCATCGCCTTAATTGCTGTTGAGTACTATGATGCTATGCTTTGTGAGCTTTCCGCATCACTAGCTATGCCGCCACCGCAGATCTTCGCTGATGATGACAGAGTGGCTCTCGACCAGCAGCTACACAGTGTTCATCATCTTCTGTTGGCCTCCCAGTATGTAATGCATGCGGCAGTGGCGTTTTAACAAGACTTCATGAGCATGCAGGGCTCTCCTTCGGCTGGTGTGTCTCCACTCGCAGAGTTCAGTCAGCCCTCTACGTTGAGCTCTACGAACAGCAGCTCGTTTTGTTCCTGCGGCACTTCGCAGGTGGCTGAATACAGCTGTCCACCGATGAGCGACTGCCCAGGTAGCAGCGCTTGTGAGACGTCACAGATCGCTGAATTCAGTTGGAGCACCCCAAGCTCTTGTGGTGATGAATCCCCGTGTGCAACTTCGTCAGTCACTTCGGATGCTTGCTGAAGACAGCTTCCCACACAGCATACCTGCCAGCTCCAGCTCGTGTGGAACCTCTCGGATGGCTGAACTCAGCTGGAGTACTTCGAGCTCCATACAGGATAGCAATGAGACCCCCTCTCAGTACTTCGTTGGTGTGTAGCTCGTGATGGGCATCCAGTGCGCACACCGACCTCATTGTGTTCACAGGCATTGATCTGATCATCATTGCTCAGGTTTTATTCCAGGAGCGCACCTTGTCCTCGCTGTGTTCACAGGTGTTGGTTGTCGCTTAGGCTTGCTTGCAGGACTGCTGTTGAATGTGGGCCTTGTCGTCACTGTGTCACGGGATGAGTGCCGCTTTGTGCGCTGGGCAAGCATGGTCACGAGGATTGTGAAGCCTCTGCTGGAGTTGCTTCGCTTGCTAGCCTTGCCCCTCTGGTCGCACGATGCCATTGCGGCAGGTTCTTCCACAGTTGGGCTGTTCGTGCATGTGGACTCAGATGAGCCTGCTGATGTCTCCGTGCCTGTGTATTGGACCCATGACGACATAGAGAGAGCCTTCTCCAGGCACTTGGCTCTTCGTGTGGATTGGCTCGAGTTTACTTGGGCAGGCAGCGATGTGTATATTGAGCACTCCTCAGTGACACATTGTTCCCTTGCGAAGCTGTCCTCGTGCCGTTCATCTTCGTGAAGTTTTTCATGGGCTACCAAAAGGGACTGTTCAGCGCCAACAGTCCACGCTAGGCTATGAAGTCATTGTGGGGCATCGTACTTCACGGAAACGTGGGCTGACTGCTTACAGTGCCCTACACCAGAGAGCACATGGAGCCGGTTGCTGAGTTATTACGGGCGTTGTGTTCATTGCTTCCAGATGCAGTCTTTAATGCTGCTGCCCTTGTCACGCATACATGTGTTCCAATCCACCGTGATTCAACCAATGATCCCTTGCATGATATGTATGTCCTGCCCTTAGTTTCTAGTTCCGAGTCTTGGATCTGGCATGAGTGCTGCACAGGGACTTGCGTTATTGAGCTAGAGGGATCTCGCATTCAGGGCTCATGGATCTTGATGGACAGAGTGCTCTGTTTTCCATCAACTGTGGTGCATCAGGTAGAGTCTCCCTCACCCTGTTCTACAGTAGTCCTGTACCGGACATCACGAATGCCATCAGTGCAGCACATTGAAGAACTTATGCAGCTTGACTTCCCACTCTCCGTTGCTGAGTTATCCAAGGTGGGCGAGTCAATGGATCCTCGGGGGTGACAGCAACGAGAATGCTCAGGACTCAGCGGTTGAAGACGACCGGACTCGGGCTCTGATGATGCGGATACCATGTCAGCAAATGCGCAACCGCCATCCCCATGGTGCTCGAGCTGAAGCAGTCATCTTGCGACAGCGTGACCTCTCACCAGTGAGGTGATGCTGCTGTAGAACTCGTGATGTACAAAGCTCGCCCCAACTGCTCCATGCGTGAGTTTCTCTTGCAGATGTCCTTGGGTTGCGATGTTGCTCAAGCTCGCCTGGTCCCGAAGAGGTACTTGCATCTGAACATTGCGAAGATCGGCATTTCCACTTATGTTGATCAGTGCGCTTCAGCCGACTTAGATGACAATTGCCTACTGCTACCAGAGAATGGCCCGTTCTTGATCAGGACTCGTCCCCTGGTTGGCATGTCGGGGAATGTTATCTCGCCAATTGCGCCCTGCTCATCAGCTGCAGGTAGTGGGAGTGTGCGCGATGACTTAAGTGGTTCGGGTTCTGCACCTGTTGGTTCCAAGCGGGAAGCCGCCGCGGCAGAAAGCGTCAAGGAGAGCTGTTGTTCGTGATATTGATTCCGAGATTGATGTTAACAGTTTGGCTTCACCTTTCGAGCGCTGGATGGCTCGGAAAGTACTCTCTCTTGAGCGACAACTTGGTGAGTGTGCATCCACACTCTCTTCACTGGAAGATGAGGTGTCTTCCATAGTCTTGTCCGGCAATGTCTCGGGTTCTTCTTCAGGACGCAAAGTTTTTTTTCATGCAGGTGGTGTTCCTCATGTGTCAGTCTCTCCCACGGAGCCCTTTCATGACATGGTACCATCTGTCAGTGCCTCGTCAACCTGCGCAGTGTTCGTGCACGGTGGTGGAAAAGCACACCGTGCTCAGCACGACGCAGTTGTGCAGACTTCCTTCGACCTTGTTGTGAAGGATGTTGCCGATGTCTGCAGTTGATCGGGCCAGCGTGTCGCCGGTTCTTCCTGTGGGGCACTCATCCATTGACTTGGAGCTGTCTATTGAGGAGCTTGTGATTGAGTCTGGTCCGCTTGACGAACTTTATGTTTCCGGTGGTACACCCGACAAGCTCCCGGGCCTGAGGAGGCGCAGTCTGTTGCGGGCGTGATTCAGTGGTTGTTGACCTCTCCGACACTGAATGAGTACGCTCGGGCGCCACAGCGTTCGAGCACTTTTGCATGTGCATGAGTGAATTCACGACTCAGGGCTCAACTTCACGTGGCACTGATCTCCTTGGTCCCTTCTCCATTAGCAGAGATGTTCTCTGCTTGCATGCTTTTCGTCAGTTTCTTTCATCTCGGCTTTTCCATAGGAAGGGGGGGTCCAGTGTGCTCTCTGGAGTTGGTGTGGAGTTGGGATCAGCATGTTGCCCAGCTTTACCTAGCGTAGTTGGTGTGGATCCTTGTGATGGCAGTGATCTATTTGTGGCTCTTTGCGCTATCACGATCAACATCCGCTCTCTCCATGCCCTTGGCCGTGTCAAGTTCGTCATGTCTTCCGAGCAGGTTTGACTGTGCCTCTATTGATGGCTAAAGCTTTGTGTCAGCACCGTCTGAGACTGGGCATGGTGGGCTGCTCATTCTAGTGCGAACCGCTTACATGATCGCTGTCCAACATCATTGTGTTGTGAGCTCTCGAGTACTTTGGGCCTCTGTCACTGTAGTTGTTTCGCCGAGCAGGCTGTCAGTGTGTGTCCGTCAGCTGCCGTCCATCGCCACTCTTGCCTTCGAGCTCTATCACAAGCGGGCCTCGCTGCAGTGAGCACCGTTGTTGCTGATGCAGCTGCTACCACGTGGCGGCACGCTAGTGCCAAGTGGTAGCGAGCATCAAATAGATTTTCTTTGCGCCCCAGGGGTTCATGCTGGGCATCTGATGTCTGTATCAGTTGGGGACTGGGGGTTCTTCGACAGTGTACGTTACGTCTTCCGACCACAGACATGTGACTGCGGTGTTCAGCGCTGCCACTTCAGCTCCTCGCAAGAGTTGCTCAACCAGGCGCTCATGGGCTACTATTGTGGATGATGCTCATTTTGTCAGCTACCTGTCTAGTGTGCGTGCCAAACTCCTGCCATGGTCGCCGCTTGATGATCCAGTGTCATACGTCAGCACAGCGTACGAAGTGGCTGCGGAGACGCTCGAAGCTACCCGACCACCGGCGTGCCCAAAGTATCCGCGGTTGACGACAACTTGACACAGGACACGTGTCGTTTGATGTATGTCCTCAATAAGTGGCGTAGACTTCACACAGGCTGCAGTGACACAGCACGCTGCCGCTCTGATTGGGCATACACAGCCCGTCTCCACCGTGATGTACTTTGTGATGCTGCTTGTGATGGATTTCATGATGTCTGCGCTTGCTCTTCAGAGTGTGTGTGTGTGAGCCGTGGTCAGCATCTACTTTCTAATGGCATGGTCATCTCCGACAAGTCTCAGGTCTCAGCCTTATGGTTGCAGCACTGGCAAGCGCATTTCAATGCTGCACCTGTGGCTGCTGGCTCTTTCTCACATAGAACGAGAATGACGAACAGTCACTTTTCTGCGGATGATCTGAGTACGCAGAGTCATTGCGCTTTGATGCTGCTGATATTGTACGGGTGTTGTCAAAGATGCCACGTTGGAAGGCTACCTGATGATGTTCTGGCAGCTGCCGTTACACCCCTGGCAGATCTGCGTCCGCCGTTGGAGAAGTTGTTCAATCAGTTTGCTGCTACGTGCTCAGTGCCGCGATCATATTCGGGTGCTCGTGTGGTGCCAGTGTGGAAGCGTAAGGGCTCACCCTTGCACTGTGGGTCCTATAGACCTGTGGCCTTGCTGATGCTCGAAAGCAAGCTGTTTGTGAAGTTATGTCTTGGTCAGTTGTTCAAGAACTTGCGGTTCCACGCCATGCAGTTTGGCAGCGGTCACCAGTGTGGCATTGCGTTTCCGCAGGTGCTGATGCCTCTGCCCTTGCTCGTGAGCGCAATCAACCTTCTGCATCCTTGTTCATCGATGTCACCGCAGCTTTTGACTCTGTTCCGCTCCCACTTGTATGGGGTGCAGGACCTGAGTTGTCAGGAGACTCCGAGCACTTTGTCAAAATGGGCTACTCTTACGTGACAGCCGAGAGCATGGCCTTGTTCCTACACTGTCACCCGTGTGTACTTTCTCAGGTGGGTCTTCCTGCGGCTGTGGTTGACCTCCTGCGTTCATGGGGCCCAGCCTCGTGGCTTGTTACAGCGCACGATCAGTCTGACGCCCTCAGCGCGCACTCCGGTGTCCAAGGCCATAACCTGGCAGCGCTTATTTTTGATATCTTGTACTCTGAGCTTCTTGTCGCTGTTGATCGAGATCTTATTGCAGCAGGCATTTGCATCAGTGTTCCACGTTGCTGCAGTCGTTCCATGGTCGTGATGACCTTTCTTTTCCCATGCTGACTCCTGACAACGTCAGCTTGTTACGACAAGTAGCTGTGGCCGCCGAGATCATCTCTGCTGTCCATGAGCAGTGGCACTTGCAACTGAACTGGGCTCGTGTATGGCTTGTGGGACGGAGCCCTCGTCTTGGAGCTCCTGCCATTCTCTTGGCTAACTGTTAACTTAATTAGGCGCTTGCTGTGAGTCAGTGTTATCCTCACCTTGGGAGGCAATTTTCTCAGGATGGCAGCATTAAGAAGGAAGTCAAGCAGCGTTTGGTGGCGACCTTGCGCCTCTGCTTCCATTTGTTAACTATCATATGCTCCGGACCTCCTACTATCAGTTGCTCCGTAAAGTAGTCGGTGAGTCGAGTCATCGACAGCGCGTATCATTGCTTTCTGATGCCGCCTTGATTGCCAATTTGAGCTTGATTCCTTTCAGACGCTTGTCGACAAGCGGAGATTCATCTTTTACGACTACTTGTGGTTGATGAGCCGTCGTTCCGATCGTTGCTTTCTGCCTCGCTGGGGCATGGTTCAGTGTGGTCTGGAATTTTGGCATCACTATGTAGACTTCAGCTTTCATTGCCTGATGTTCTGGGCGGCTTGCCTATCCCGTCTTTGGAATCATTGTCTCTCTGGTGACTCGTGGCGCGACCTTGTTAAGAAGCATTGTGCTGCTGACCCACCTCGTGCTCAAGTTCGTGGTATGGGTCCTCTTTGTGTGGCCGCTGATGAGGAAGGAGCTGCTCATGGTGTAGATCGAGAACAAGAACCCCCGCCCGAGGTTCCGAGTGATGAAGAGATGGTCATTGATCGTCTGCGTGGCTGCCCCATTCCAGCCAGTGCATCCAGTGGTCCAGCTCATCCTCACAAGTGCTCTGTGTGTGGTTTTCAGGCGAAGTCTTCTGCTGGGCTGCCATGCATGGTCGAAGAAAGCACGATCTGCAGAGTGCTCTGAGTTTGCGTGCTAGGAGTGCGGAGTGCCATTCATGCAGGCTCACATTCAACGCACGCAATCGTACTTTAGAGCCTTCTCAGGCATGTTGGCGATGCAGACTTTACGTCGAGAAGCATGTAGCACCCATATGGCCTTGGATGAGCTTCATGAAGTCCTTGACTACGAACGCGGGAAAGACTACTCTTGGAGCAGATTGTCCATCCCAAAAGCTGGTCCGAAACCACCAGGTGAACGCCCGCTTATGAATTGTGTGAAACCGGCTTATGTGGCTGAACAGCACTATAGTATGGCGAGCAGCATTTGCGCTGCTGAGTGTGGTTCGCTGCATTGGTACCTTGGTACAGTGCTCTGACGTCGCTCTCTTCAGGACCATGTTTGATGTGTTCTGGGACGCAGGGGCTTCAGGACTGTGCGTGCTCATGATTGTTGAGTTTGAGGCTCTAGGATGTGGAGGCAGGTGGGTGTTCTGTACACCGAGTCTGATCGCTCCTTGAATCCCTGGCCGCACTCGCTATGTGCTAGATCGTTTTATTTCTCTGTTTATGTTCATGACTTGGTTCTGATGGTCACAACTTGGTTTTCTTGGCTCGTCTCTGTCGGTTGCGAGTTAGCAGTCAACTCTCCTCCCCACGACCATTTGCACAAACTGAAGAAATTGACTTCATAGCATAGCATTGTTGACCTTTACGCACTCTTGTGGCCCCATCAAATTCCTCATGGTACACGAGCGGTTCGTCTTCAGTGAATGTGGTCTCCGGTTTCTTTACCACAGGAGCTGGTTGGGGCCGTTGGGCATTAAAGTTCAGTGCCCATTCCGGAATCTCATCGTCCTCGTTGAGATCTTCAAGACTTGCCAACTTCGTATAGTGACGACGTTCATCCGTGGACATCTCTTCCATCACTGCCTTTTGACCTTTGCTGGATGGTGGCATCGGAGGAGGTGTCCGTGGCGGTGGAGGAGGTACAACAACCCAGTTTCCATCTGGATCCTGCGTCCACTTCACAGGTGCCATACCTGGAGCGGCGGCGGCCGCGCTGAACCTTGCAGGACCATCTTCTTCACTGGCCTCTGAAGAGGGTCAATGTCCTCAGGATACTTCTGTATGTCTCATTCTGCATGAACTCAGGTGCTTCCTTGAGTTTGATCGTCATGGGGACATACTTCTCTCCTGAGTTGCCTGATGAGGATGGCCCCCAGTCTGAGTCCCACTCACTGTTCTTCTCATGCGAGCTGCGAGGTGTTCTCCTCCCACAGTACCCACTCGATACTGGAGCACCACTAACTTGCATACGGCACATGTGTGCCTCCATTCCTTCAAGCCAAGCGCTGGGCGCAACTGTAACGCTGGGCGTTAATGAGCAATCGCTGAGCGTGACTAAACTTCTCGTCCCAATCTTGCTAGATTGAGCCATGACACCCTGCAAACCACAATCTGACACTTTGCACTGGCCAGACCATGAATTAGACTTGAAAAATTGTAAACGTCAACATACCACCAACCGAAGTTGGTGGAGTGTGTTTGCACTCAGGGTTAAACCCTTTGTCAGAGAATTGGTAAGACAGCTTTATACCTCTCTGTCTCCACTGCCAGAGCCATTCTCCTCGAACTGATATATGTCGACTCCCGAAACTTGGATGCGTCGAATTGAGGAGAGACAAACATGCCGTGTTATCCGACGAGCTCTCGTAAGAGTTGCAGCTACGCATGCCCTCTGCGTTGTACAACCCAATTATCTCTGATGTCTCAGCAGCAGACACCAAAGCTAAGAGTTCAGCCTCGCACGAGCTCTTGGTCACAAGGGTTTGCTTGTTCGACTTCCAATGGATGAGGCTGCCCTTGAATATATCTTTTGAACTACCTCCGTGTATCAAATACATTCCCTCATGGGATGCGTCTCCCGTTGGAGCAAAACTCGCATTAACACAAAACCATAGACGCAGTTTGTCGTTCTCGCTCAATGGAACAAACCTCAAACCGAGATCCATAGACCATCGCAAGTATGGTGCGATCTGTTTGAATCTGTGGAATGCAACCGAATGTTGCTTGGTCACAAGTCTCGATGCACGTGACACAGCCCACGCTATGTCAGGTCCACACCTCAACGCTAACCAATTTAGCGAACCAGCTACCCCAGCCAGATTGAGTACATTCTTCATAGCGTGCTCAGACTCTTTGACTGCTTGAGGAGGCAGCTCGGCTGTCTTGCCAAAGCTATCTCCGTCTCCAGCTGATGTTCTCATTTGAAGTTGGAACTGTGTCTCGAACTTCGCCAGCGTCTCCACCACGTACTCAAGCTGATTGATGGTGATGCTGCCTTCAGGTAAGCTGTCGCTACTCTGCTTCTTATCCACATGGTGACTATGTCATAGCCAAGGTTTAGGCTTAGGAAACGGATTGTGTTGGAGTCTTCAGGTCCCGCGTATTCAACTTGACGTGTGTTCCACACGCTTTGAATCCATGCCATGAGGCCCTTGCATATTGCCTTACTTGATCCTGCAAGCGCGTCGTCTACGTATAGACCGACTGCACCCACGGGTTTGACTTCTGTCCACCTCGACACTTGTTCATCAGATCTTGTGTTTTTGGCGTCGTTTGTAGTTGTCTTCTCGCACGCGACCTTGTTCGATGGTGTCGTGCTTTTAATTGCAAGTTGTGCTCACGTGCGTTGCCCCACATTTCTTGGCTTTGTTTTGGGGGCTTCTGTAGCTGCAAGGCTGGGGATGGTTCGTCGAAAGACAGTTTTGGGATTTTGGTGTACAGACACCATGGTTTTTTCACCCTCTTTGGCAGCCTTCTTTGCAGCAACTGCTTAGAACTAATCGCTCTGCGGTATCTCCGCCACGTGCGTACCCCACTGGTATACCTGCTGCGGGGCCTATGTTTTCGTTCGTAAACTTGGTGCTGGCGTTGCACAGCTGTGTGCTCCATAGTTGGTGGAACAAGGCTCTTGGCAGATATACAGCAATGGAACGACGAAAGATAAAAACCCGCGTCCGGGGTCTTCCTCCTCTCCATACTGGACCCTTTTGCGTCTCAGATGTAGGAGTGTATCCTCCTGGGCCAATCATGTGTATCCGCAAGGGTCTGTGCCAAGATTGCAACGGTAACAAAAAATCTAGATTCACAACAGTATGTTATCAGAATCACGAAGGAGCTTTGGGGTTGGGAACGTTGAAGGATTGGATTGCAGAGCCAGTCTTGTGGACAGCAGCTTGGTACCATCTTGGCGTGCTGATAGCTCTCTACCCTTCGGACATGCTTCTCGTATCTGCAAGGGAGTGCACTACTCGGCTCACTGCACGTTTGGTTTAGGATGTAGGGCTTCTGTGTGAGGACTCTAATCAATGCCTTTGGTTTGAACCAAATTTGTCGTCGTTCTATTGTTCCTTGTTGCATATTGAGTCTTATGCTGTGAGTCTTGTCATCTTTCTAGTTTAAATTCAACTTGGTCTGCAGTCTTGTTCACAAAATACTTTTCAAATGCAGTCTTTTCTTGCAAAGGATCGTCTCCGGTTGTCATACTGACATGTGCACGACAAGCTTGCATCCAAAC
>JAAMXW010977193.1:0-14686 GCA_019702695.1 Amphidinium carterae
AAAAGAAGCGCAAAAGCAAAAAGCAAAAGTCATGCATGCAAGAGTAGCGCTGCCTCGCTCAATGACATGGACAATCTAAGACATGCTGGAAACTGGAGCGAGACAAGCACCACTAGCAGGCAGACGAAGCATCCCATGCTTCCTGTCTGGAACCACAGTGCATGAGTTGTTCACTGCACTGCGGAAGCGTAGTACAACCATAAAGAGCAACTAAACACATGAATAGAAGGACCATCCAAGTGCATATACTACATGGAAGGCTGGATCCTAGCTCACTCGACGTAAGGTAGATAAAGGACCCTGAACACAACGAAGGTGTGCCTGAGATGAAATACCTGCCAATGAATGAACAATAGGTAGTAATAACCTGGGAACACATCGAGGGAATCAGTCCAACACTGTTGCAGCGACCTTGTACTCATCGTTGACAAAGAGAGCTTCCACTGCATGTCGCGGCGGCCTCTCTCCAGGTGGCTTAGGACCTGGTTTGGGAGTCACTGCCCTGGACCAAGCATAATTCGCGCCTTTCTCCTTGTCTAATACCAACCGCAGTTCAGCACTGGTCATGGGCGTGACGTTTGCCATAACAAACTTGTTGCAACGTTTGCAGGTCTTCAGGTGGTCAAGTGCTCTGTCACGCGTGTCGAACGGGAGCTGGCAAGAAGGACAAAGATTCCCGGCAAGCCTGAGGCTTAAGGGGGATTGCATATCGTGCTTGCGTCGCCCATGCATCGCGAGCCCTGCAGCGTTCTTTGCCACAAATGTGCAGCCTGGGAAGGTACATTTAAATCGCTCCGGTGCTGCTGCTAGATCAAATTCAGGAGCATCTTGACCATGTTGAGAGCCTGCAGGTGCGGACGTAGTTGCAGCATGGACTTCTGGATGCCCTTCCGGGTGTTCCTCCTGGGTACGATCAATGGCTGAGCGAGAATCAATGCCGCGTAGGACAACTCTCGGGGGATCTGCTGCCTGGTACTTCTTCACCATACCACGCCATTCACCGTGATGCATAAGGATATGCTCGCACCACTGTGAGAAGGCTTCCTTAGAGGGAGCTGGTAAATCATGCATGCTGCCTGTGCAAGCTTGTAACCTGGCAAGAGAGTTGAAAAGTCCACTCCATATTGACGTAGGGCTCCAGCAAGATGCTAACAAGCATCGGAGTGGAGGGCTATCAATTGTCATCAACTTTGGAAGCGCAGACAACCTTCGCTGATCCCACACTGTCAAGAAAGTGGGGGCTTTGTACCAAGCACAGAGCGCAGAGTCCGACAAGCAAGAAACCTTGTGGGAGTTGGAACACTCACGAAGGGTCTTGCGCAACAACTGCATATAACATGTACGAAGGCGATGATAGTCTACATCACATAGTCTCGGAGTTGTGGAGGCATGTTGCACGAGGTGACACACTACGTAGGTGCGAAATAGCTCCAATCTGGCCTGCACTGCAATAGAGGGAGACGTGAGCACTCGCGAGTAAGTCTTGAACGCTCCACATGCTTTGCCAATGCGAGTGCGTATCTCCTTTTTCAAGCTCCCTGTCTGCGTATGTACTCTGCCCAAATGACCATAGTCGGCGGCTACAAGTAGCTTCTGTCCTGATGGCATCAGTATGGCAGGGCCAGCAAGTCCAGCAGCTCGCCCAATAAGACGCAGGCCTTGGAAATAGGCTTTTGCTGAGGGAGGTGTGAGCGCGATGGTGCATTCCGTCTTGCCCTTTGCATAGTTGATGCTGAGGTGATGCTCACGGTGCACTGATGAAACCAACTCTGCCACTCGGCCGGTCATATGTATCAATTCTTCATTGGAGGCAGCCATTAGAGGAAGAGCGTAATCGTCTCGATAAGCCACGCCGCCAATCTGAAGGTGGAGCGATGCATCCTCAATGGTAAGTGAGCGTCCAACCGGGACTGGCAGCGAGAAACCCAACTCTGCGTCGGCGAGCCGAGCATTGATGTCGACCATAAGGTCAGCATAGAACAAGTCGAATAGCAAGCCAGCCAAGTTCTGTCCTTGCAGCACACCTGTGTGTGGATGCGCTGCTTCCTGCGCATCTGCGTCTGTAACTAACCAGGTACTCGATCCCCAGTTACGCAAGACTGCAATCACGGAGTGAGGCACCCCAATCTTCTCGAGTATACACGGATTGTTCTGCAAGAACATGGCCATAGACTCGGCGGTGGGAGCTGAATACCCTAGCTGCTGAAATGAAGTGGCGCGTTCTTCAACACTGGTGGCACAACTTCCATTCCATAACAACGGCAACGGTACTGCATCAAATGCTCCGATGACATCCACGAAGATCGTAGCAGAGGGCATTGCAAGGGAGCGGGCATGCGCAGCCGCCTGAAGCACTGATGCTTGAGGGTACATGACCCCAGGACGAACCCCACTGCCATACTGAGAGCAGTGGTACTCTAACCTTGGGACTAGACGGTCCAAGCACAACTTCGCAAGGATCTTAGCCTCCAGTGTTAGTAGCGCCACCGGTCGAAAGGAATCACAACTGTACGCAGAGCCTTTCTTTTTCCAAACCGGTGCAATCCTGGCACCTGCATAGGCAATTGGAACTGTCTTGTCACGCATGCACTCGTTGAAGACAGAACACAACGGGTCTGCCAATTTGTCAGCAATCGCAACTAGAGCAGCTGCAGGAGCTGGGTCTGCCGTGACTTTCCACTTGGGAGCGCGTAGAATAGCTCGCTTGACTTCTCTAGGCGTGAACACAAGCGTATCCGGATGATCCGGCGGGACATCGGCCGAGTCAGCAAGCCGGCAAGTGCGGTTGCACCTGTCTGTGAAGCTAAGAACTGGAGCGGGAGAAGCAGAGAAGTGCTTTTTCCAATGATGGAGCCACTCTTCAGCGACTTTCTGTTTGTCACTGATGATCGAGCCACTAGAGTCAACCAACCGAGACCCCTTGTGTCTCTGCTTCGAACAGATCTGCTTAACAGCCTGATGTAGCAGACGAGAGCGATTGGCATCACGGTGTCTATCCACGGTGCTGCAAAGGTCAGAGAACCACCGCTTGCGACACGCACGAAGATCACGCTTCAATACCACCTGTAAGCCATGAACAGTTGCTGCCACTGATGCCTCCAACTTCTCACGAGGGGGGCAAACACAAGAATCGCCCTCACATTGTCGCACACAGGGCACGGCAATGTTGGGAGAGCCTAGACGCTGGTGAAAATTCTGCATCTGCAAGTGATCCTGTCTCCTGATGGCTGTAAGAAAGCGTCGCCAGAGATTGAGAGTATGCATCTGCGACCACGCCTCAGCTGAAATCCACGATTTGCGCTGCGGCGCCCTGGCAGGGGCAGTGTTGCGGACTGTCTCAGTGGCAACCTTCATGGCATGCTGTAAGTAGGAGACCGGCGATGTGTCCACATTCCAAGCAGAAAGTGCTGTGGCCATTTCAAGCTGATACTTTGCTAGATGGACATCATCTGCGATCTTCACTCGAGGACAAGAGCGTTTCTTGCCTCTGCTTGCACCCTTTGACTGAAACAGGAGCACAGCCTCGACGTGCCTGTGGTCCGAGGTAGTGTTGCAGTCAAAGAAGGACCAGGGCCCAACCTTGCAAGAGATAAGCTCTCCTCGATGAACAGCATCAGTAGGAACCCAAATGAAATCGATCTGGTGCTCCGAGCCACTCGGGTGCTTCCAAGTGGTATGCGTGGGTTCTGAAAGAACCGTGTTGGCAGCAATCATGCCAGCTGACGAAAGAGTGCTCAAGCAGTCATGTCTAAATTCAGCTTGAAGCGGGCAAGTGCTGACAGGTTGTGTGCCCACGCACGAGAAAGCATCACATAGACCTCCAAGTCTAGCATTGAGATCTGACCCAATCATCATTGTTTCGCCCGGGAGCAAGTCTGCCATTGCTAAAGCTACATCTGCTGCGAAAGCCTGATGCTCAGGGAGTGGGGTCTCAGCTGTGGGGGCATGGAGGCAAAGAAGTCGACAACGCCTGCCTGAAATAGTGATGGTGAGAGCCAGCACACGTGGACCAATCTGCTTCTCTTGAACGATAGCAATCTCCGGGTTTTCACGAACAGCAATCAAAAGCCCACCACGCGTAGGAGCGGCAGGCAAAGTGGCAATGTGGAACCCATCGAGGCGTGGAAGATCAAAATCTGGTGGTAGTCTAGTCTCTTGCACAAAGACAATGTCTGCACTGATCGACGCCAACTGGGAGAAGACAAATTTGACCTTCCCACAATCAAGTAAGGAACGCACATTGATGGTGATGAGCTTGAGGCTGCAAGTAAATGTACCTGAGCAATGGTTGGATGGGGGAGAGGGGAGAGAGGGAGGGGAGCTGGACACAAGGTCCGGCTGATTGCACAATGAGGAGTACACGTGGTTGATGGCAATCATCCGCCTGTAAGCAATGAATTCAACAAGAGCCGACGGAGGAGTGGATAGTCCCTCACCCAGAATATCCAAGCATTCCGCCGAAATTGAAGGGGAAAGAGCGAGCTGAAGGTCTGTGGAAGCACCTGAGACAGCTGACTCTAGCAACTGCAAAGTGGACGCATACTGGTGATGCATACCGCTGTGACGTACGAATTCAATCATGCAAGTGGTAACAAAGGAGTGGGGGCCCGAGTGTAGTCACTCAGCCTCGCTGTCAGAAGACAGCAAGACAACTCCAACTCCCGACTCTGGCTCTGTAGCTGCGTGAGATACTGGGTCTGATCGCTGCTCAGCCTGCACCTCCTCCTCAATTTGTGGTTGGGGACTGTGCAAGTCAGCATTTACTGCACTGCCGTCAGCCCTGGGCGCCAGAGGGCGCACGTCTTCTTCATCTTCTGGAATTGCTGGGAGAGGCGGCACTGTAGAGCGTCGCACCGGTTCCTCGGGCGATGCGTGCTGATCAGCTCGTACTGCAGACACACAAGCATCTGCACGAGAGGCACTAGCGGACGGAGGGTGTGCTGGTCCTGGTCCTGGCGCTGTCGGTGACAAAGCCGCTTTGCTAAGCCAAGCTGCGTGCTGCTGAGTAACACGAACGTTGGCAGAGACCCAGCTCCAAGTCTGAGAAATTGCATTCGTGTGCATACTGAGTAACTTCATGATGTGCTGCTGCGTAATGCCATCTGCCTGGGGATCTACACGTTGACTAGGGAGAGAAGGCTGGCCTGGAAGATCATTACCAATCTGGGTTCTAAGCGCGGACAGCATAGACTCAGCACGAACAAGCTTCTGAGTATTACCTGCTACCGCACGCACTAACCGCAAGAATTTTTCCTCTGAGACATAGCTAGATGCCGCAGCCGCCATAGGTGCGGGGCCAAGTTCTGGGTCAGCACGTTCTGCTTCTGCCGCAACCCTAGCCTGGTAGGATTCGAGGTCGCGCTCAAGCTTGGATTGCCGCTGGCAAAGATAGTCAAGATCAGCCTGGTTGCTCTGCCCTAACGGAGTTCTGGCTTCTAGGGAATCGAGCCTGGTTCGACAATCAGCAACAGCTGATTGTTGAGCGTCACGCACAGCTTGTGAAGCAAGTGCAGCAAGAAGTTCGCTGGCACGGAAGACAGCACGGCTTTCTTCACCTTCGTCCCTGACTAACTGGCTGTCAAACGCATGTGCCCATGCCTCAACTGCGGCAAGTCTCGCAGTTATGTCACGAAGCATGGAAGCAGGAACAAGGAGCTGCTCTGACTGAGGGGGCCCGTTTGGACTCTCATTTGCTGGCTGCGAAACCTGACCGACCATCATGTTCTGACGCCAATCAGATGAGGGTCCGCGCTGCTGTTCTGGTGAACTCTGAACCACCTGGGCGTATTCTTGCTGCACCACTGTCGGAATCTGCTCAACCCACGCCAAGAGTTCTTCTGCTTTATCATCCAGACCCATGCGAGTAAGCGCCGCAGCAACTGCTCGTAATCGCTGATGGGGCGAACGGGCTTGGAAAGTCGCCAGCGCACACTTTCGATCATGTAGCAGGACTGATTTCAGCAACGTGTGCGAAACCTTGATGGTATGCGCACCTCTCAAATCGTGAGTGACAAAGCAGAGTGCATTCTTCGCAACTGTGTCTTGCTGGACTCTACAACTCTTGCCGGCACCACGGGCAAACTCCGTGGCTGCGGGAACCGAGACATTGAGCTGGATACACAAGTTGTTTGCCGTACCGGCAATCACACAATACTCTGCATGCATAAGTTCTCGAAGTCGAGCAAGGGCTTGCCCCAATGTCCATGAACGAGGTACATCAATGCCGCAGCGCAAGTCAATGTGCAAATTCGGGGTCTGGAACGCGATTCTGTCTACCTGCCGCCTCCGAAGTGGAGGGTTGGGTCTTGCAGCCGGCAGCGGGGGTGGGCCCATGTCCATGGCACTGGATGCAGGAATACCACTAGCAGCACTGCCCGTTGCACCTGACGCAGATGCAGAGGTACGTAGCATGTTTTCCGCACACTTCTGGACACGTACTGGCAGAGAATCTACATCAACTTGTTCGTGTTGTGCATCAATGAGCCTGCAATGGTCAATCAGATGATCAGTGACCTCCTCAAGGCGCTTCTTCTCTTTGATTGGGATCCGACTGACCTCTGAATACCTCTTGTTGACAATCGACAACGTCTTAGAACCCCAGTTTGCATAGACTGGAGCATCGCTGTAGGCAACCTGCCTGGAGCCTCGCTTAGTACGAACGTTGAGGAAGATATACTGTCTGCCAACCCTCTTCTCAGAAGCATAAGTCTCAATGATCTGCTTGGACGAGATGCGTGTGTGATAGCGAACTGTGATGGGTTTGGCACGACCACAACGCAAGACGAGCCACGACGGGCAAACTGCAGCATTGGTACCAAGACGCCTGAGAGCAAGCATTGATCGTTTCCAGAAGGACGCCCCACCTTGACGCCACGGAGCAGTCTTCGAGGAGACTTTCCGCTGTGGTTTGGGTTTGCTGGGAGTAGACTTTCCCACTCCTGCTGGAGGCACTTGCCGCGCACCAATCGGAAGGCCAACAGGAATCGGTGGCGGTGTGGACACCACACTCCGATCATACTGCTGTTGACGAAGAAGTAGCAAGATCTCCGTTTGCTTCATCTCAATGTTGTCTAGTCGCTGAACCACTGCTGTTTCGAATGCTGAAGCACTTGGGGGAGCAGAACTTGAAGAAGCTTGCTCCATGCTATGCACATTGCATCTACTAGGGGCACCAACCACACGAGCAGAGGGGTTAGCTCGACTGCAATCCACCTTGGTATTAGCTGAGCCGATAACTGCACTGGGAGATCCTGGTACAGGAAACTGCGCTGAAGGAGCGAGTAGAGGCTGCTGCTCCTGCCCTGAGGCGTCGGTGATCGCGGGATCAACTGCAACAACTGGGCTGACCATAGGCACCGGCACGGGATCCTTTGATACAAGCTGCAAGACGGCAACGGACGCTGGGCCAGTAGCACTGAGCTCACAAGAAGATCCATCGTGCAAATAGAATGGTCGATCGCAGAAAACCCAGGGAGTGGAGTACCCCTCTCGAGATTCTTCCCCATGATCATGACAAAGGTGACGGAACCGAATATGTACCTGAGTATCATCATCAGAATGTGGATGAAGGGGAAGAATCGTAGCATGTGAACCAAGCTGCGAGATAACGTCCCTGACTGCTATGTCACCGCGAAAAGTGAGCACAGACACAGAGTTAAATGCATCGGACTCGAACACATGGGTGAGCAAGGGAAAGACACACCGAACAAACTGCATGTTCATGCCAGTGAACTGGCTAAGCAGGTCAGGCCCGTTCAGATCAACACCGAGAACTACTTCAACATGTTGCTGTGGCGACTCGAACAGGTCGTCCTTGTCACAAATGGAGCACAATAGTTGCACTGCGTCTGAGATGGCATCAGAGGTGGGATGCGGAAAGCACGCAGAATAGTCAAGAGACAGATCCTGCCCAGCCAAGCATCTCTCAATCCATTCAGGCTTAGCAGCAAGGTGCTGAAGGAGGACGTACTCGATGAAATCTTGCGACCAGGTGGAAGGGAAGGCAATGTCAAACGGTGCATCTGAACCAATGGAGATGTGTACCAGCTGAGTCGCACCGTCAGCGATATCCATAGGCTCCCAATGTGGGAACAAGACGTCTAACGGCTGAGGGCCATGCTCGGCTGCCGGCACTTGACTGGAAGAGCTCGTGTGCCTGACCATTTTCTTGGGAACAGGTGCAACAGACTCACCACCCGGATGAGCTCGCTTTTCTGACATGTGGCGTTTCACACCTCCGTACACAAAGAACTGCGCACCCCCGCTGACAAAGACAGTGTCTGTCCCGGACTCGCTACCAACCTGAAGAGGAAGAGCTCCAAAAGCTGAGTCGTCTTGCGACGATGGTATGCCACCGTCATCATCGACAAACTCTTGAGTGCTTGAAAGCAAGCAAGGGCCAAGATGGGACTTCAAGCTATATGCGGGAAGCTGAATGGCAACCCAACGCTGACGAAAGAAGATCAATCCAACACCGCCCAAAGGTCGAACATACCCATCAGCTGGCTGGTTGTCACTGTTAAGAACACTAATGCTCATTCGAAGTAGGCAGCCAACAGCATATACAAAGTAAATGGCTCCATCGGTTGGTGTCATGGCGGAACTGATAAATCCGGGGCAATCATGGAACTCAACTCCAAAGCGATCAGCAATGTCGACCACCATGAGGCCAGCAACAAGATAGCCTTGTTTCGCGGCTTGCCCAAGCCAAAGGGAAACTAAGGCGCGAACGTGCTGACAAAGCCGCGCAACGGGGATGTGTGGAATCAATGCACTGAGAAAGCCTGAGAGGCAATCAAATAGCGGATCTGCACAAGTCAAGGAGGAGACGGCTAACACGGGAGCCATAGCAAGGTCCCGCTCCTTCCTGAAGTCAGCCAAGAACTCAGGATTGCCATAGCTGTCACTGACACCTGCTCGCATTCCACCTGCAATAAGTGGCATATATACGCAAGGTGTCGCCAAGTTCGCTGGAAATCCTAGATCCTGAAGGAATCCCTGAGTGATGTGTTCAGGCCAAGACTGGGTGCTTGTCAACAATAGTGAGGTCACAGCTCGGCCTCCTTCACAAACAAGTCGAAAGGGTAGGTTGGGATTGAACGCAACTAACCGATTCTGCACCTCAAAGAACGAAGGCAACCCTTTGATCATAGAGCACAGGTGCATACTGACGGCACTGGGCGTGAATGCAATCAAATAGGCTCCAGGACATAGAGAACAATCCTTATGCCACACATAATTGTGGTGCCGAACAATCGTCAAGGTGTGCCAGCAAGTTGTGGGTAGAAAGTCGCGAAGCAACTGGTTCAAGGCACGAATAGCGCCAACAACAAGCTTTGAAACGTGCACAGTGGAAGGGAAGCACGCAACAGTACCATCGGCCAAGAGCTGATGAACAAATGCCCTGAGTTGGTCTAGTACGCTGCAAAAGATCTGAGGGCGGCCGACACCTGATGTCACTGTTATAGCAAGGTCTGCCCACCTCATCAGAACCCAGTCTGTGCTGCAACCAAGTAGTCGAGCTACTTCATTTTCCACATCATTCATGGTCCATAAGGCGGGCACGAAGATCCGCCTCTGTACACCATTGACACATAAAAAGACAGAACGTGTTCGCATTCTCAAAGGCCGGTCGCTGGTTCTGCCAAGAGAAGACGCAATAGAGCGTCCTTCAGTGCCCAGAACTACATGCATATGGTCACAAGAAGAGGTAGTGCTAGCCTTTGCGCCACCAGTGATGTAGACAGTCCGTTCTGCGCTGACTGCGATGCTGATATTCGCTGAGATGGCCCCGGAACCGGTTTGCCAAGCTGCCAAGGGTCCACGCAATAGCTCCAGGACGTCATCTGCCAAGACTGACGCGGAGGCAATGTAGAGCGGCTTCACAAACATGATCAACTGGGCATCGTGCAGGAGAACAAACGCAGCACGAATAGAGCAAAGCATGGTGCGCTTCGCACAGTGCTGGATTATGTCACAGAAGGCGGTCCGAACTGAACGCCCACGAACTGTGTCTGGATCACAATCAGGCACCGCCACACCTCCAACAACATAGGAGAGACAGGCACAAAACACCAATCGATCAGCAACTTGGTACAAATTGCGCGCCAACTCATCGATGTCCGGGGGGGCTGCAAAGATCACTTCAGGAGGGGCTGGTCCACGCTGGGGAACGTAAGAAACACGCATTCCGTATTCTTTACCTCTCCTGCTCAACAGAAAGGGCTGCACTTCTAGCATGCTGCACAACGGAACCACGGTCATAGCCCAATAGTATCTGATACTGGACAACAAGGGAGGCTGCAATTTCATGATACCTGGGGAGCTGAGCATGAAAGCTTGCGGGGGAGCTGGAACATGAATATCTGCTGGTGTAGGGCCGCTAGCATGAGCAGGTCCAGCTGAGGGGAATCTCCTCTTCAACGGGGGCCTGGCGTCGCATTCAAGTGGAACATCGTTGGCTGTCGTATCGAAGACAATAGCTGCCGTGCGCTTCCTCCGAGGGAGCGGTGCTTTGTGCGATGTGCCAGACTGAGCCACTGATGCAGCAGGAACAAGAACTGCTGATGGAGGCACCGGAGTGACAGAAGATGCACTAGCACTGGGATCCACTGCAAGCTGCTCAGCATTCTGCTCGGGAGCAGGCGTCAAGCAAGGTGCCTTTTTGGGACACGTCCACCCAAGAGCTTTTTGAATCATAGCACGCGCTGCTGGACTATAGAATCGTGGCATCCTCCTTTGAGAAAGCACCGCTCTGACTTTCGTGGATGTCACATTGAGTACGGACTTCTGCAAACACAAGCCAGAGAGCTTGTCGTGGTTAAAGAACTCCTTGAAGCCGCTGCAAAGGTCAGCTGAGGTTCGCGTAACTACCATGGTTTCTCGTGGTGGTCTGACAGAGAGGTCAGATCCAACAAGGTAGATGACTTTGCTGCCCAACACAAGGTGCTTCTGAGCGCAGGCATATGCGGAAGTGTACGCGGCTGGGTCGATGGTGATGGGGTGAACCGAGTCAACATCCGAAGAAAGCACCTCAGTGGCAATGCGGAATCGAAGTTGAACATCCGAGAAGTCGCCGTCTGATGTTTTATCCTGAACGTACTTCGCAGTTGTGAAACCAACGATGGCTCTCTCAATGTACACATTCTTCAGTGCCAAGAAGCGAAGTGCAGTGAGTAGACACTCACGATGTCCAAGGTGCATTGGTGCATAACTACCGTGATACACCAAAATTGCAGCAATGACATCATCTTGACGAGGGGCGGCTGAAGTCTCCGATGGCACTTGCTGTTGCAAATTGCTGCTCACTTCTGCATGAGGACCAAATGGATAAGGCCTGCGCGCTGAATCACCCTGTGTGGTGCTAGAATGACAAGGCGACGATTGCACAGCCTTACCGCCTCCATCCGCGAAGAGGAGGTCGCCGATGAAGTCCGCTTCATGACGTTCAGCAATAGCTGGAGCAGGACCAGCATGTGCACGAAGTGCGCTGCGCAATGCTGGCAGTTGCTCATCTTGCGCTATTTCACTATCAGCAACCGGCCCGGGATGTGGTGGGGGATCTCTTGGAACAACTTGAGCAGCCCGAAGGGCACGGAGTCGGTCTCGCTCCTGCATCCATCTGACCACAAATGTATGCTCTAAGTCCAAGGCATGGTGAGGATTGTCCCATGCGTGTACAAATTCCTCCATGTCCTCACCTGGAACGTGAGTCGGGACCAAGTCGTCCAGGGTCAGGGGAGTGCGAACATTGCGCGGCCAGTTCAACAATTGAGGTCTGTACGCAATAAGCAAGAACCGCAAGAAATCCAGGGAATTGGCAGCCTCCCAATAGTCGTCAGAAGGGAGACCTTCTAGAACATCCCGCTCTGTACGAACAGGNGGGGTAGGGGCTGCAAAGGTCATCTCAAGTCCGACAAGTTGGTCAAGCTCCATGGGGTTCAAGAGTTCGCAATTGCTACCATCGAGGCCTTCTCCTGCCAATGCTGAATCAGGAACAACTGGAAGTCCATGAGCGACGGTAGCGAGCTGACCACTAAGCAAGCAAATCCGACGGTCGCGAGCTGCATCACGCTGTTCAGACTCATTGTCGGTGTAGCCAAGCACGTACTCGTCAAGTGTGTCATCCTGCTGCGGGAGGTAGAGGGCGACATCCGCAAAGCGACCTGGCCACACTTCTCGAGCAGAGGGTCCATCATCACTGGGAACAAGACGACCATGGTGCAAGTCATCATCCAAAGCAGCGACAAAGAACGGATTACCCCACGAGTGATACGAAGGGGAATCCTCACACAAGTCGTGCGAGACTGGAGTGCTGGCAAGCCAGTGCAGCATGCCACGCAAATGTAGTAGCCGAATTGCCCTGGGTGTGTCATCACCATCCGACTCAGAGTCCTCGAACGTAGACCCAATGCTGGGCCATGAACACGAAGACGAAGCACTAGAAACATGGACGGGGCCACCTACAAGAGAGCAAACACTCCTGGGTGCAACTGGGACTCGATGATCTGCCAAGAAGATAGCAAGGTCATGGCCATTCGAAATGGCATAGTCACACTGACCGTTCTCGCCTTCGCCAATCACAGTGAAGGGCCGCACTAGCTCGTTCTCATCGAGGTCTAGGAGTTCATCACCTGTGCCTGCTGCAAGCCCGCGAACTCCTCCATGAACAAGGGACAGCGTAGAAGCATTGGCGAAGTCCAAGAGGGCCGAGTGCTGGAAATAGTGCTGGCTCCAAGTACTTGAGGAGGGAATAAATACCTGAGAATCATGTACAAGATCCAATCCAACAAAGTCCTGCAAGTTCCACGAACATGACGAGGGAGTACATACCTGAGACGTAAATGCCTGCACAAGGAGAGTTGACCAGCAAGCTGCACCAAGCACCTGAAATGAGTACACTAGACAAAGCACAGCAGCTACGCCAAGCAGAAGTCGAGCAAAGGCAAGAAGAGACTCGCGAACTGGAAGCACAGACACTTGCTTAGCTCTGTGCCTGATGCACCCTGCAACAAAGTGGCATTTGCTATAGCCAATGTACCGAGCAGGACCACTCTGGCGAGTTCTGCATATGGCTCTGCGCTTCGCAAGATCATACACAACGAAGTTGATCGAGAAGAGATCGGCCGCTACCAAGACATCAATGGTATTGCCCCATCGCGGCCGCTCACTGTCAAGCTTGGAAAGAAACCACTGCGGTTCAATGTTGTGTTCGACAAGGTGGTCTGCTAAGGATTTGCCAAGCAGGACTGGAGCACCGTGAACCAACAAAGATGCAGCGTGCATCTTGAGTGCTGAGCGAAGCTTCGTAGGAGGCCATCTGCCCTTCAAGTACTTTGCAAGCACAAGAAATAGGCAATCACCACGAGTATTCGAAGAGCTCGGATTGAAGGACGTCTTCCACCTTCTCCATGCTGGCTGGGTCAAGCGCAGGGAAGACGCTCTGCTAGCAGGCAGCAAGACCTTGCGCTTGTAGACACGCCGCACGCCGCCTGCAGTGACATGGTAATCGATCTGGATTTGGGCAAGCGAGCGACGGTGAACAGGGGTCCTGCTCGAGCTCGGAGAAACGATCCAGATCGGCTCCCCAGCTGTAATAGCAGTGGTAGTGTACGGTCTCCACCTCAATGCAAGACGCCGGGCAACCTTGCCGAGCAACGGAGTTCGTCTAGCAAAGATCAGCATGAGCTCAGTGAACATAAAGAGCACAGCACGCCATGCATCACCAATGTCCTGGGCAACATCATGAAGTCTCCTGCCACAAAAGCTGCGCATATAGGCGAACCAGATGCTACAACTGGCAAGAAGCAAAGCACCAGGACGATTGAGCAGCGCCAACACAACCATGAAGGCAGCGAACCATGCGGCGCCGATGCCAAGAAGGACTGGAAGGCTGGCGGATTCCATTACCAACTCGCGAACGTTGCAATCGCACACGTTGCTGGAGTGGTAACACCCATATGTATCGAAGTAGTAGCTGTAGACATACTCCTTTGCACACGAGCCATAGTTCTCAACAGCCCAATAGCTCGAGTACGCTTCATTGTAGTCAGACGAACGGGAAGATAAGGAAGCAGAGACCATCTCAAAGACAGACTGCGCAACCTCATAGGTATATGGAGAGAGCGACTCGGTTCCACCCACGAAACCAAGCTGCGATGAGGTGAGTGAGGCGACAATGGCACTCACGACAGCAAAACCAATAACCATTGGCGGCGGCATGCAACCAAGGATATAGGGAGCTGCAAGTCAATTAGGGCGGCGGGGAGGCCGCGTCTCAGCAGCCGCAGAGAGGCTTGACTTGTCAAACGGCTTGAGGATTTCAACGTTTGCCGATTCCAACGTTTTCTCTTTCCTGATCAAGGGCAACACAAGCTACTCGGCGCCCTTGATTTGCTTGCTCTTTCTCAAACTGACAAACCGTTGAGTGGTAGCGTTAGCTCCCCTCCCAGAAGTAGTGTAAAAATTGATGATTATCTTGTGTTCAACATGCAAACTCTACTTTCTGCATTTCTCTCAAAGACAAACACGAGACAAAACAAGCAACCATTTCAACTCACAAAACACACCCTGTACAACCAAAACAAAAATGATGACATTACGATTTTATTCGTTTTCCAAATGAGTTTCCTCAAAAATTACAGTATCAAGTTAAAAGAGTTAAGATCCTTAGAAAAGGTTTAAATAC
>JAAMXW010977218.1:0-11056 GCA_019702695.1 Amphidinium carterae
TTTGGCAGCTGTGTTCTTCAGAATGTGCTTCAGGGAACCACAAGGGTGTTGAACATTTAGTTGAATGCATGTGAGCCAATGTTTGTTTCCCTATTGCATTGTGGCTCCTGGTTTTGCCAACAAACAAGCGGGGTAGCAATGGGGCTGCTGCCAGTAGCCAATGAGCAGCGCTTGGAGGAGGTTGGCTGCTGAAACCTACGTTTCAGCTTCTGGTTCAGGAGCATCAGTGGATGGAGCTTCTGGCAGCGCTTGCGAGGAAGATGTTCCAGAACCTGTTGAGGTGCCTCACCAAACGCCCTGGGCAGCCCTTGCATGCTCAGCACATGATGCCGGTCCACTTGTGGCCAATGTTGCTGAAGAGGCACAGCTTGCACCCGTGACTTTGCAGAACTTTGCCCCTGTGAGCAAGAAGAGAGGGAGACCTTCACAGAAATTGCAAGTTTTCTTGGAAAGCAGGAATGCAGACAATGGGGAAGCTCTTGAGTACAGTGGTGGAGGTGTAGCAGAGAGGGGGGTAAATGACAGTGAAGTTGGAGTTGTGGAATTGGTTCCCCGTGTTGAAGAGCACTTGCCACATCCTGATCGAGCTCTGTATATGGTCCCTGACATGCGAAGATCTATTGTTCAAAGTGCACATGGCCATAAGCTACTCCCTGCTATCTCTTCAGCCTTCCAAGCCTGTGTGCAAAGGTGTTCTGTGGAGCATGTGGACTCAGACTACCTAGCACTGTTTCAGGACTTTGTTGCTGATGGGGCCAATTTCCACCACAACAGTGTGGTAGTGAGGGCTGAGAAATTGGGCATCTGCAAGAGCAACTTGGAGAAGAAGGTCATGAGATTAGCAGCTGGTCAGTTGCTCTACAGCAAGATGCAGAGGTACTTGTTGGAGTCTGCATTGGTGACATCCATGCATGCTGGTCAGTTGTTGGCCTATGTTGAGAGTTGCAGCTACGATGAGACACCTCTTAAAACAATGGTTTTGGATGCAGGCAAGATGGTTGCATCCTTGGCTAGTTATCACCAAAGACATCTCAAGGCTTCCTCTGAGACTCTGGCAAGTTGTTCATTGACTTTGAAGAATGATTCAAGCAGCACCAAGATCCTTCAAATTAGACAGGGCTTTGCTATGGTGATGAAGCTCCCAATGGGCTTTGTGAAGATCTATGGGGAGACTCCTTGTGCACTCCAGGCCATGCAAAAGGGCACTAGTGAGGTGCTGAAAGAGAGCCTTTTCAGAGTTGCTGCTACTTCACCTGCCTCTGAACAGTTTGCTTTGAAGACAAGAGCAGTCAGCAGTGACCAATTCAAAGGGAATCTCAGGGCAGGGACTGGCATTCATGAGAGTAGGGGTCATAGATGGCAGCACCTTGCAACTTACTGTGAGATTCATGCCACCTCCAGAGCATTCCACAAGACTTTTGACACCAATGTTCCAGAGCACATCACTGGCCTCATTAGATGTGCATTGAGCCTCAGAGTTGGAGGGGCCATGACAAGCTTCAGACAAAGCCTCAGAGAAATCATTTCAGAGAGGGTCCACATCTACTATGGGAGGGCCTCTGATACTGCCAGAATGCACAGACACCATTGCCTTTCTCTCTTCTTGGATGGATCTTCAAATGCTTTGTTGCATAGGTATCTCCTCAGTGCTCTTCCAAATGGCGATTGGAGGTGCACATCAGAAGTCCAAGTATTCTTGCCCATTGACATGCAGCACAAAGTGGTCAAGAAAGACTTGGTGGCAACCTTGACTGATGGATTGCTGATGGCATTGACCTCAAGGAAACCTGCGCTGTTTGTGAGACACAGATGGAGTGGGTGTGATCAAGCAGTCAATGAGTTGGCAATTCTGGAGGCTTGTCATGGCCTATTGTCTGCTTGTTATGCCAAGTTCCTGCAGAAGTTGACCAGAAAGGGTGGCAGCACTGCAAGTGCATCATCCTCCAAGCCTGCCAATGAAGAATACCCAAACAGCAACCAAGCACTAAGCATGGATATGCCCTGGACTCTGCCCAATGTTGATGATGCAAGGCCTGTGCCTGAGGTACCACATGACCATCCTGATGAGCCTGCACAGGCACAAGATGTGATGGAGCAATGTGAAAGAAGCAGAAGTGCGGCAGAGAATGCCAAGGACAAGCAATATGCGGATCAGTGGTTGCAGAGTTCTCCATTCAGCTTCTTGGTGTTGATACGATTGAGTATGCAACCCTTGCTAGAGCTCTTCAACAAACAATTCCTAGTGTCCTCTGAAGGCTGGGAGAGAGAGCAACAGGCTCTGGCTGCACAAGCAAGAATGACATCACAAACTAGGCCTGCTAGACAATGGATGATGACAGTTGCTGCCCAACACATCTTGGAGGACGGCTACTTCAAGAAATTACAGCACATTTTCTTGGATTCCCCAATCTGGACCTTGGTGGCTGAGAAGGATATCACAGTCAGTCTCAATGCACTTGCCTTTAGGTTGCTTGCAAAGCAGGGCAGCCTAATCTACGAGGACATCATGAGACCTCACAAGAGATTCCCCTACAAGCTTTTCACATTGTTGCACAATCCTGAGAAGGCCGCCCTACTTGCTGCTGAGAAGGAGTGCCTCTTGGACAACTTTTCCAAAGCTCTGTTGCACAAATACCCTGGCTATGATGGTGAAGAGCTTCTGCAAGTGTTGGAGGCACATGCACAGAAATGCTCTACTTCTACCTCTGGCATTGAAGCTAGGCATGGCTCTATCAGAAGAGTGCTGCTCACCAGGTCAGCACAGACTCACACTATGCCCTTTGCAGACCTTTCTGCAGAATGGCTCTTGACCCAGCTGAGGAGAGCAAAGTTGCTGTCCAAGCCAATGACTGCATCTGCAAAGATCAGAGCCAAGAAAAGAAAAGCTGAGGTGCTTGCTGCCATGCCCCTCTTAAAATCTTTTAAAAATTATGGCACCTTTCTGTATGTCTTCTCTCAGTTTGTTTGTAGCACAACAACTTTGCAGCACCAATTTAGAATGTGTTTTGTCGTTTGCAATGTGAGTATGACAAGACATCAGCTTGGGAGTAGGCCCAAAGAGTGATCCATAAGGAGATCTTGAGTTTTGATGAGCTACCCATAACAGTTGTGGTAGGCTTCTTCTCACAAGACTTCCCAAAAGAGACTATGTCTGACCTGAGGTGTTGGATGAGCAGCACAAGAACAATGCCAATTGCGGTGGTTTGTGGAGAGCTTGGGTGAGGCATCACAGTATCGGTCAACAAGGAAGATGTGATCTACACGAGCTAGCCCTTGGCCTTCAAGCAGCAAAGGCTTCCAAGAACCCTCTCTTGGTGCACCTAACCAGACTTGGACAAATGGCGAGGACTGTTGTGAAAGCAACTGGCATGAGCAGCCATTTTGGCTATAAAAGCCAAGATCTCCAGAGGAAACGAAAGAAGTCTGATCGATATGCCTTTTGGAAGAGGACAGGTGCCATGGACCCAGTACAGAAGGCCATCCTTCTAGCTGACAAAGACCTATACACTGATGGCCTTGCTAAGGCATTGTCTTGTTGCAGGACTATGAGCAGATGGGATGGAGCAGAGAAGAGAAGGGCAAATGGTGAGATTCAGAAGCTGCTGGACACATTTGCAGTGAACAGCAAGGACTCTGTGGAGCAATTCAGAGCTGCCTATCCTGAGGTTGCCAACTTAGTTGCAGATTTGCAGCCCTTCCCTACTAGTACAGGAATGTCTTTTGTGGTGCCAGCAAGTGGCAGTTTGCAAGCATGCAAGGCCACATCCTTTGCAGCTTGCTCACATGCCAGTAATGTTGCCATGGCCTTGGAGAAGGATTGGATGGAGCTCCATAGCATGGTCACCACTGACATGTGCCAACCAATTGTTGTGGATGGTGGTTCTGACTCTCCATGTTGGAAAGCTGGAATGTGCATTTGCAAAGGCTCCACAGGATTTTCTACACATGCCTTGTTGAAGGAAGTGGTCAAACAACTCAAGACACACTTCAAGACAAAAGCTATGAGAAGTGACTTGGCCAAAGGCAATGTGGTCATACAATTCAAGGGCAAAGCTTCCTTGGACATTGCATCAGAGCAGATCTTAGAGTTCTGGTTCAACATTGCTTCCATGAGCTTCAGCCCTTACAAGGCCTCCTACTTGCAACTGGACAGAGTCATGGAGCCCCCAATTGGGTATATGCACTTGGCTGGAAAGGTTGCTGTCAAGGCTTGCTTTGGGAAACTTAAGTACATGAACACTATCATTGCATCTTGTGTGCAATCATGATCACTCTTGTCTTACCTAGGTTAGAGAGATCCATTGCTACCATTAGTTGCAAGTTTTGATGCTTGCCCCATGAAGGTGACCACTGAGTTTCTCAGTGACTTTGAGGCCATTGCAAAGTTGAGCCCAACATGTTCTTGGAGCTTGTCTTTTTTCAAGCTGGAGTGGACAGGCAGAGCTCTGCCATTTATGCATCCTGCTTATGTGACCTTGGTTCCAATGGATGGAGCCTTAGATGTGCATCTGTGGCCTCGACAGAGGCAGCCCAGAAAGCCAAGGCAACAAAGTAAGAAAAACAAAGGTGGAGAGGAGAACAAACTGGATGGCAGTGATGAGGCATCTGCTGATGAGGAAGATGACATTGGAGATGGCCTTGCATTTGATGGGGAGGATCAAGAAGAAGAGGACATGGCTGCTAACCATGAGCTGATGTTGAGGGCAGAGGCTTTGGAAGCCTTATCCTTGATCAAGACATCGTGCAGACCTAAAGGCAATGCCAGGAGAGATGCTTGCTCTTTGCAACCGAGCAGTGGAGCAGCTGCCTCTTCAGGATCTGCAGTAGATGTAGCAGAAGCTGCGCCAGTTTCTTCATCTCATGAGACTTCCAGAGATGTTCCCACAAATGCATCAACAGCAGCAGCAGCACCAGCAGCAGACCCAATCAATGCAACAAAAAGGCATCCTGTTCCAGCCATGGCCACTTGCTTATGTACAGGTGGTAGAATAAGCTTCCACCAGAGCAAGCAAGCTTTTGAAGCCCATTGCAGCCAGGAGGGACATTTCAACTGCGTCTTGACTAGAAGTGCTCAAGGCAGGCGAGGAAGAGGGGGCCAAAGAGCAGGTGGCAGACCTCTTGGGTTTCTCTGCATGTGGCTGCGAGATGGCCACTTACACGATACAAAGTCAATGCATTGGGAGAAGGAGTTCTGGACCTGGTCCTATGAGGAGCGAGCAGCAGCTAGGGAAGCCTTAGCACAAAGTGAGGAGGGTAGGGCTCTGCTTGCTTTGGAGAGACCCAAAGATGCAGATGAGGCAGATGAACCTCTTACTTTAAGAGGCATGACCTGATGCCAGTGTCATGTAAAAGGACACGATATTGGCATCCTGCAACAAAGCCCACACCCTCCCCAAGCCCCAAGTATGTTGTTGTTTCTGTCACAGCATCCACACCAGCCCCAACATCTTTTGTTGTGGTGCCCATTGCATGTGTCCATTGCTTGCTTGATGTTTGGAGCTCATGGGGGTTTGAGGTAACAATGAGTGAATTTATTTCCAGCACAGAAAGGAGGTTTGAAAACCCTAGCCTATATTGTCAGAGACGACACATCAGTCTTGTGGATGAGGAGATAGAAGTTCTGACAAGTACAAGTGCCACTGACACTAGAAAGGAAGAGTTTTCATAAAGTCACTTTCTCACCAAGCAGCGTTGGGATCTGACATGGCATACCTACCTTGGAGTCACTTTTGAGTCATATTCAAGTCAATTTTGAGTCAAATGCCAACACTCAATGTTTGGATTGTGTTTCTTGAACCTTCTTTGTCAGCACCTTGGGTGCAAGGGAGAGGTGTGCCACTGACTCTCCAGAGCCAATCTAAAAGATTCTTGGAAACGTGCTTGCTGAGATAGTTGCCAGGAGTTGTGTTTCCAGCCACCAGCCCCCAAACCTTGCCATTTTGAGAGGACTTCTGGGAATGTCATTGCAATTCTCCATAGTCTGGGAGTGTTATCCAGACTCCTTGTGGGGGGGGGTTCTGTGTACTGCTTCTTGTTCTAAACTAAAAACAGAGCAGAGAATGTTGTGGAGCAGAACTTTGTCATAAACCCTTTGTCACCAAGCCTTTCCTGGCATTGCTGTACAAAAAGGGACTTCCTGTACGCAATTTTGTGGTAGTTGGAATCATGCAATTTGTTCTTGTTGCTTGCCATGTTGCTACAGAGAGCGTTCCAAGAGTAAAGAGGGCTGTGGTTAATGTCAACCAATGGCCCACAACATGTCTGAAATACTTGTCCTTGAATCAGATCATGCTGGTGGTAGCTTATGGAATGCCTTCTATCAGATACAAATTAGCAAAGACTATAACACAGTTTTCAATTTTTAGCAAGACTATTTTTATGGAATTTGCTTCAAGTGGTTTTTAACCGACATGTTTGTTATTTCTTCTTCATTGCCAGCATTAGTTTGTATTATGTTCAGTAACATCAGTGTAAGTATTTTTATTGTATGTTTTGTGTGACTTTTGAAAATGTTGTTACTCTTGTTTTGATTGTTACTATGTTAGTATTGTATTACTACAAGTTTTTCTGGTGTTACTGATATTGTGCACATGTTTGTTTTTATGACTCAGAGTATATATATGTATATATATAAAGGTTTAGGTTAGGTGTCTTTTAACATCTTTGAGTGCTGTTTGGAGCCTGCCTGCTCAAACTTACACAGCTGGCCTACAGTTGCTATTTTGGGAGCATAGGAGCAACATTGCTGCAATGGCTAAACAAGGTCTTGCCAAGAGCCAGGCATCCAAGGATGGCAAGAGGGCTCATGCACAATCTTCTGCAGCGACAAAGAGGATCAAGATTGCAGCCAAGGGAGAGCTCTGTGTGTGTGAGCTTTGTGGCCAGAAGTCAGATGAGACTCTGGGAGCAAACCCCCATAACCACTACTCTGGCTGTGAAAACAGAGAAGGAGAAAAGCCCTTAATCTGCTAGATTAGGAGAGGAAGTGCTCAACCCAAACCTAAAGAAGATAAAGAAGTTTTGCTTGCAGTGGTCCTTCTTGTTTAAAGCAATTGAGCATCATGAGACATCATTGTTTCTTGCCCTTGGTGCTTCCCCAGGATTCAGTGTCTTGGGCATTGTATGCAGAGGATGGGCAAGGCAGAAAGCAAGCCCAGGGTGGACAATGTGAGAAGTGCTATGAGCTTTGGCAAGCTGCATTTCTCCACATGGAGTGGCATGAGCTGGTTGAGCAGAGCAAGAGTCAAAGTGAGCCCTTTGCAAGCACTCTGAAGCAAGCTAGGGAGGCAAATGACAAGGGGGCTTCTGTTGATGATCAGCACAAGTGTGTGGACAAGGACACCACCCATGCATTGGACATTGAGAGGAGCTACATCATCGTTAGTGAGAAGGAGATGCGTCGCATTTCAGGACAGGCAAGGATCAAGAGGGGCTTGCTGAAGTCCTTGAACTCTCTTGAAGTGCCTGCAGAAGATGCAAGTGGGAAGCTGGAGACAGTGTACTGTTTTGCTGACAAGCAGAACCCTTTCAGGAGAGCTACCTTAAGAATCACCTCCTCAAGCACCTTGTCTTCAACTGTGCTGGGACATGGCAAGGCATTGTGGGCTGGTCAAGGGGAGGCTTGGCACCACATGTCAGCCAAGCAGCAAGGCTCAGCTATTGGTACAAGTCAACTGGTTGAGAAGGAGCTTCAAGGCCACCTCAACTTGATAGATTGGGAGGACTTCCTGGAGGAAAAGCTCAAGGCTGGGAAGGATGATGGAGATGAAGAACAAGATGTTGATGATGCTCAGCCTCAAGACCATGACATGAAGCTTGTTGGCAAGGCAGCCTCTGGCATTGTTGTTGCACCCAGTGGCCATGACTTCTTGAGCCCTCCTGTCAAGGCAGCCAAGAAAATTGACAATTCTGTCTCCAATGCATTTAAGAGGTCAAGCAGTGCATCATCTGTGGTCTGTGGGTCAGTTGCAGAGGATGGTGCTTCTGTGTTGGATAGTGCTCTATCTGAGGATAGAGAAGCTGCAGGACTCTAGCTAGAGATGCCTAGAAGAAGAACACCATTGCAAACAGAATCAGACATGCAATTGCTCTGAGTTGCTGGCAGCTTGGTGATGCTGTAGCTGTTCTGCTATGAAGGGTCCCCTTGAAACACCAAAAAATTGACATCAACAATAAATGTTCATCTCTCCTTACAGTGTGTTGGATGTTTTGTGTCACATCTTTGGCCAATATGTGTGCAGCTTGAAGATGTCATGTTGTTGTTGCCATACCATGCAAGGAGAAGATCCCTTGCAGTATTGGAAGAATCACATCAACATTGGTCAGGTGCTTGATGGCAAACAGGACCTTCGTTCTGTTACTGGCTTGAAGAGAGCGGTGACAAGAAGAATGGCTTCCAAGACTGTGGAGGGGACATTGCTCAACAACTTCCTGAAACTCGTCCAGGCATGTGTGCAGCTTGGGCCAAACTTGTTGGCTACAGTGTGTGACGCAGAGCTCTTCAAGACTATTGAGCAGTTGGAGCAGGAGGATATTGCTCTCACAAGAGGGTTTCAAGAGAGGCTCCTACTCAGGAGAGTTGCCCAGCTAGTTGCTGAGCACAAATTTGCTGAGGTCATTGATTGCTTGAACCCATGGGCTAGGCTTGCCTTTGACTGGAAGCGTCCTACACTAGCAGGCATTCATGATGAGCAAGGTTCCAGCAAGCTCAACACATTCAAATCTGTGCTCTTCAACGAGGTGTTTTGCAAACTCATCTTGGAAGGACAGCCTAAAGGGGACACAGTCAAAGCCTTGAGCCAACAGTGTTTGAGCATTGTGGACTCTGTCGACCTAGTGGCTATGGACTCTGCTGCTGCCAAGACACTCTCAGAGTGTGAGACTGTGTGGAAAGCATTGTGGGCTCTTTTGACACCCACCTTGGACATTGCTTTGCAGCACTTGCATCTTCATGAAGGGGTCTTCAGCAATACAAGCAAACATTGAGGATTTTGAAGCTGTTGTTGTGTCTTCCTGTGCTGGTGGGTCACTTGTTCTCATGCAGTTGCAAAGCCAAAGCTTGACTTAGGATCATTGTTCTTTGCTCAATCCCTTTTGTGGTGGCTTGATCCAGTGAATATCATGAGGGTGGAAAGAGTTATGGTCTTGTCCCTTGAGGAGCATGTGCACAGATTGAAAAACACAATGGGGAGGACAGCCAAAGGAATCCTTACTCAAGTTGCATCGAGTGTGGAGGCAAGCCCATGGTACTCAAAGTTGCTTGAGGAGTACATCCAAACCTGTCCAGCTGCTCTGGAGAGGGGTCCCTTGGTGATGGGCTACATACAACAACTCCAGGACATGACCATGGAGACAATGAAAATTACTGGCTTTGACATCCTTGTTGAGATTGCCAAGGCCGTGCCAGACATGCAATTGCTGCTGAGAAGAGGCTCTGTGGATGAGCTGAAGAGTCTTTTCAGAGTCAAGCTTTCCATCCTGGGCACCTACCTGGAAGAGAAAGAGCAGGTGGTCTTACAGAAGGCCAACTTGGACAAAATCAATGTCATCCTCACTGAGGCTCTTGCCCTATATCCTGTTGATGCAAAGTTAAATGATTGGAGCTGCTTGGCTTCAGACTTGTTGCAAGAGAGTGGGCAGAAAGAGGTTATCCACTCAGTCTTGTCATCCTTGCACAAGCTGAAGATGAAGGAGTCTGAGGAGGTGTCACAAAAAGACTTTGAGCACAATATCTCTGAGGTCTTGGCTGAGATCTCTCATAGCACCCTCACCCTTGACATGCTTTGTGAGGAGGAGAAGGCTGCCATGGAGGACATCTTCTTTGGCATCTTTCATGATTTGAACAAGTTCCTTGATGTGAGTAAGCTTGGAGGCCTGGCTAACAACACCACCACAATCTTGGGAAAGATCAGTGGTTGGTTGAATAAGAATCCTCTGCAATGTGCAGTTCTTGCCTTGGAGGATGGCATTGCAGCAAGTAATGCTTACACATCATTGCAGGAGGTGAAGGCTGAAGACAATGCTAAGCCCTCATCCATATTGAGCCAGGCTGTGCTTCTGCACAGGAGAGTGATGAGATGGAGGGGTGCCTTTGAACAACTTCATGGGACACAAGTTCCTGCTGCATTGACGAAATTGCAAGTTCATGTGGACAAGGCATCTGAGGCTTTGAAGCAAACTTCTGACCAACTGGTGGAGAAGAAAACTGTGGAGTTGAAGCAGGAGCTCAACAAGTTGGTTGACCTGGCTTGTGGGAAGCAAGGTGGCTTGGATTGGGTTGCCGGCTTCCAGGGTGAGAGTTTCAACCAACTTCTACTTCATGCACAAGACAGCCTTTGCAAGTTGGATGGGGACTCTTTGGTGCGTAGCATTAAGGTGATGGAACAGGTGCCATATGACAATGGGAGCCTTGATGTCTCTACTTGTTTCTGTGGTCGATATGTGTTTGTTAATCTGCAGCTTAGTGTTTCTAGATGTGGCACAATCATTGCCAACACTTCACTCTTCATATTTGCACTCAATTAGATTGCTTGCCCACCTTGTGAATTCTTCTTTGCAACAAAATAGGCATCATCAATGTGAGGCCTTCTTGTGCAGCTGAGTCAATGACTCTTGTGTGTCTTATCCCTTGCAAGGTGAGCTCTGAATGGCAAGAAGTGCTTGGTTGCTTCGACAAGAGCATAGATGCCACTTTGAAAGAAACCATCCAGGCTACCATTGCAAAGGCCAGAGTGACAAAATGCAGTGGAGTTTGTTTGTCTGTCCTCAAGGAGATGGAGAACAAGGATGAACTGAGGGCCGTGGTTAGGGGTGAGATTCAAGAGTTGAGGAAACATGGTGTGGATGAAAAGCTCACTATCCACCCTGTCTTGCTCAAGAACATGAACCTTGCATTGGCAATGCGGTTCTAAAGTAAAACATGCATGGAATAGAGTCACATACCTTCAAGGACATCACTCAAAGTTTTGGGGAGTGAAAGGGCTGAGCAAAAAAATGTTTGGGAAGAGGAAGTGAGAAAATCATGTGATGTATGGCTGGGCATTTGTCTAGCTGAAGT
>JAAMXW010977261.1:0-11489 GCA_019702695.1 Amphidinium carterae
AAATAACAATTACAACTACAATTACAAATTTTTAGAATTTCTCGGAAGTAATTGAATAAACATTACAATTTGTTTTTGTAAATTGTCAATTACAGTTACAATTTGTTACTCAAGCCATTTCCCAGCCAAAACCTTAGCGCCGGCGCTTGAGTACAGTTGCTTTGGCAACTGCGAACTTGGCTGTAGGGCTGTACAAAATCCTTTGTACAGCTACATAGTGCAATGGCAAAACGTTTGCTATTCTCGATCCTCTCGTTGGCAGCTTATTGGATGCTAGGGATGACAGACAGTGGTTACTGGGATGCAGGTATCGCTTCGTTGCGTCTCGAATCTACGATGAGTTGCCAAATTTTCAGTCTGTGGTGGACCTAGCCGAGTTCATCATGTCCGGTAATGTAGAAGCAGCCCCTACTGGTCAGGATAGTCAAGGAGAAGAACACCAAGCACCAGATTCTTGGCCCCCGAATGAGAACAAGTACTATGCCTGTCCTACTACCCAGTCTTACTATTGGGCGTATTACTCTTCATATTGTGCTTGGTATTATCAGCCAGTACAGTGCCCTGCCCACAGAACGCACTTTGCGTATGTGTCAGGGAAAGGGAGAATTCTTGCCCTCCTTTCTCTGTGGTCGACGATCACTTTGACATTTTGCTGGACTATGACAAGATGGTGTAGTGGATCTGGGCATGCAACTTGGCGCGGCATTCAAGGATGGGTGCACAAGATCAAGATTGATGGCAAGCGGCTTGTGCGAGTAGCAAAGTTCGCCCTATCGGAAATCTTGATGGTGATGATGCACTATTGCCCTCTCCTATGTCTCCGCAGGCGCTTCAGAAGGTGGGCTCTAGCTATGAGGCCATTTGTGGTCCAGACACCTGACGACAATGAAGAGGTTGGCCCTATATCGCCTGGCAGCACTCGAACCCCCAGGAGCACGGCCAGACAATCCCTTGCTGCAATACAACTTGAAGTTGCAGGTGGAACTGCTCACCCAGCACGTAGAACCTTGAGGCAGAGATACCCCGCTCACCGTCGCATGTGTGTGGTGGTGAAATATAACCCTCAAACTCCGGGAGAGTGTATGTTCGCGGCTATTGCGCGGGCGGTGAAGCTGAAATATGGGTCCTCGATGTCGACACGCTCCCTGAGAAGCATAGCTCACGACTTATTGGTGAAGGCCGATCCAGATAGTGTGCGACGATGCGCAGATCAATGTGGTTATGACATCAAGGACTTTGTTGAGAAGGTAAAGATGGGCAGATGGGGCACAAGCTTAGATTTCAAGCTCTTGGCAACAGAGTTGGATCTCCCATGCATCCTCCTGAACCGTGAGACGGGCTGTATTTTGCATGAGCACCAGTGTGATGTCAGGCCGCAGGACAAGATCTTGGTGGTGTATGATAAATATCATTTCACAGTTGCCAGCCAGCCCAGGTGGTTTGTCAAGAACAAGCAGTCTAGAAAGTTGCCAGGAAGGTGCAGACGCAATACAAGCAAGCAATGGGTTGCAGGAGGTGGCCCTAAAAGGCCTTTTCCCTTGGCAGCAGCCGGTGACATGCAGAGGATACGGGAAGAGCAAGCAGAGGCGCCAGTTGAAGTGATTATGACTTATCACGGGTCTTTCGCTCCAATGCATGTTGGCCATCGTGAATGTCTTGCAAGTGCTATACAGCACCTAAAGCACTACCATGTGGTGGTCAGGAGGGTCATTATGGGCTTTACAAGTATGGATCAGGCCTCATGGAAGACGACTGACAGTGCATTCTCATCAGTGAAGACCAGAGTAGCTATTGCGCGACAAGTACTCCAAGATGGTGAAGGTACTGACCCTCTAGTAGAAGTTGATGAAGCTGAGCATAGCACCTCGATGTCCCTGGCAATGAAGTACGCACAAGCGGGAGTGACGAGTTTGTATCTGGTAGGAAGCGACATCATGAAGAAGCCAAGTTTGGAGACGCTGATTGTGACCAGATCTATATTGGAACGAACCAAATGTGGCGCAGAATTCTATGACAGGAATACACATCGTGGCGTTTGCTGGCAGAAGAAGTTACTCAATGTGACGTCAACTAAGGTTAGAAGTGCACTTGCGGATTACAGGATGCCAGCATTCTACTCTAAGCCTGCTCAGCATCTCATTCGCAGGGCTTTGGGCTGGATTAAAGCAGTAAAGAGAGACAGAGCTGCTGCAGATGGGCCTTTGGAAGGGGCCTCCTCCAGTGTATGCCCTACTCCAGTTGCTGCATGTTCAATTGAGGAAAGGGAAGAACCAGAGGAAGTGCGACCCCCCTTGAAGAGGAGAAGACAACGAGATGAACATGTACCTCTTACCCGTACAGAGGCGCCACTTCGGCCTCCGTTACCAAGAAGGCGGGTGGCTACTGGAGTGACATTGGAGCCAGCACCCGTGAATCAGCAGCCGGAGCTTGACGACCTCAACTTGCCGAATGCCCCAGAAGCTTTTCGACTTGCATGTGATGGTACCATGAAGCTCCAGCCACCGTTTCTTTCTAACTTGGGCAGATATTGGATGGAAACAGTGATCCCATTATGCAAGCTCCTCTCAGTGACTCCCGTTTCGTTGTGTCGTAGAGGGACATATGGGCAATTGCGAGTGGCATACTACTCAGGAGATGACAATGCTCTTCCTTTGGTCAGGTTTGTAGCGACAACAGAGGTAGTTGAACTATATCGCAACATTCGACAGATGGGAGAGGTGCATCTTCATTGCGCCTACCTTGCTTTCGATCTAACCCACATTGGCCTTGTGGACATTGATCCAGATACAGAGCGTGGCATCATGGTGCGTGCTACATTGCAGGCGGCTATCGAGCACATTGCAGGACACACAATGCTGAGTATGGTCAAAGTTGCGTTCTTCATGTTTCAGGCCGCTCATTTGGTAGTGCTGAGTCGCCCTACCTACAGAGCGCATGCTATTGTGCTAGCTGAAGAAGTCCAGGAAATTGCTGACAACTTCCTTTCCAGATTTGAAGACACAACCCAAGAAGAGATGCGGATTCGATTGCTCATCAACCAGGAGAAGACGACTTATGTTATGGGTGGTATGAGGAGAGGGGCGACAGGTCCCCCAATCAGATACGGGCCAGACCAGCCATTTTTGGGCAGGGTAGGAACGATCGGCACCGAGCCTCCTCAAGCGGGGGCGCCATTGTACCGTCCATTTCAGCAACAAGGTGAAGATGTCTTTGACGAGACCATTACACATCACTTTCAAAACCGACATGACCTTGCTGATATGACAGCCAGACATTTCCAGCACCAGAGCAATAAAGCAGATTGGCATTGTCCGCCTCCTCTTGATGTTCCTCCGGTCACAGAGGGCTGCTTCTCTCTAGTGACTACTACTGGTTGTCATACAAGTAGTGATAGCAGCTATTCCAGTTCAAGCGAGGTCACACCCAGAGCAGCACGCGTGAGCAGGCTCAGATGGACTCTTCGCAATATGGGGGTGGTTGCACATGTCCCTGATTGCAGCTGTGATGTGAGCGCCACTCTACATGCTTGGAACAGACAGCAAGACTTAGTCTTCTTGGATGAGGAAGAAGATGAAGATACTGCTGCGAGATTACGACTATTGCTCTTTGACACAGGTGATCACAAAGAATTGGTCGAACAGGCAGCCCTAAGGGTGGTTCAGACCAATGAAGAGCAGGAACAACACTATACTGACTTTGAAGCTGACTACGACGATTATGAGGAAGAGATTGCCGATGCTGCTCGTGACAGAAGGATTTGTCTACTCTCGCAACGGCTACACAGTCTAGATCTTGGCCAGCCTGTGAATAATGATGTGCCTGAATATGGAACTGATGAGCGCGACATGTCTGAGGTTGTGCTTGTCAATCCCAATGAACTTGCGCAGTTGTGTCGCTTGCACTTGCTTGACCTGGAGAGAAGGCCACCGAGGAGCATGTATATGAGAAGGGACGTCACTTGGCATCTACCAAGCAAAGAGAGGTGGCACGAAGACAATAACATCGATCAACTCAGATTCAACTTGATTGCCTACAAGCCACACCTCCTCACTTGGCAGCGGGTTTGCAGATCTCCATTGACTCAAGATGACTTGCACCCGCAGCAGGCGCAGTGCATTGTACAGGGACATCAAACCTTACTGGCATGGGGAAATCCACATCGAGTACAAGTGATTGAAAGGGAGTTTGTGGCTGACTGGCAAAGAGAACGTTTGAGAAGGTTGATGCAGCGGGCTCAGGAAGCCATTGATGGAGCGCCTGTGAGGCGTGGACTCCCCTTGGTGCAAAGCTCAACACGAGTTGAAGACTTGAGTCATCTTCGTGCTTATCTCCGGGCAAATGCCGCGCCACTTGAGCCGTATGTCGAGAGGTTGCAGGCAGATTTACTTGGAGACGATTTATATGAGACAGGGGGTGGTGCACGTTGTATTGAATGTGAGGATATAGTGCAGGGTGGAATGCTATCTAGTTGTGCACACATTATTAGCCATGGCTTTGACGCAGTGAGATATCCAGACTGCGATCCTTGCACTGGTCACAGGAATGACAGATCTGCTCCATCTTGGACTAGGTGGTTGAACCTGGACCAGTGTGCACACCGAAAGACTCAGCTGGTGCTTTATTTACTCCTACAGTTGGACATTGTCACAACGAATTGGAGCACTTTCCTCCTAGCATGTGAAGACACTGCTGATGCGATCTTCAATGCGCGTTTCTTCTATCGTACATGTCAGTATAGAGGGTGTGCAAGACTTACTTGGATGGGTATTCTTGAGAGAGAGCTTGGTCCTACGAGTTCTCCGTCAAGGTCGAGTTTCCTCCATTGGCTGAAGGCTCGTGAAGCTTGCTGTTGGGTGCTCAGCAGGACAGAAGTGGCAAACAATAGGTGCTGGCGAGAATTCTTGGTGGGTAGATACATTGCACTTTACTCGTCTACAATCCCGTTTCAGCGCTCTTTTCGTGATGAGAGACGCTCTGCGAGGCAATGTGACTCAACTGCTTCTATACTTGTGACTGGTGGTGGAGGAAAGAGACCGAGGACTTCCGAACCGCATGAGGTCTCTCACCACAACCCTACAGAGACCTTCGTGTACGAACCGTCGGTGCCAGATCATGAGACGATCTTGGCATGTCTGCAATGGGTGATCAACATCGAGACGAAGACAAAGTGCACGTTCGAGCACATGCGAGTAGTGGCTTACTCTTGGGTGAGAAAAGCTCTCAAACACCACTACCCAGTAGCAGGTATGTATTTGCAAGACATTGCCGACTATTTTGACCTTACAGGAGAGCAGTTCATCGACAAGTACTGGGATCCTCAAACTCCCAAGTGCAGAACTCCCCCGGTCCTTTTGTCTTTTGCGATTTCTTGCCTATACATCCTCGAATTAGCAGTGGTTGATGAGAAAGGTGAGCGGCCTGACGGATTATGCAGAGGACCCAAGTGGAGAATCAAATTGAAGGACAAGCGATGGCAGGTGTGGTGCAGGACCCAAGATTTGGACTTTCTGACACTCTCACAATTGTCCCCAACGATTCCTTTCGAGGTTAGTTCAAGCACCCAGGACTCAGAGGTGATTGTTCAAGGAGGGGCTTTGACACATGTGGCGACAACTGACTTTGTGGCTGGTGGTGCAAGACAAGGTGCAACAGTCCTTGACAAAACCTTGAACCCCTTCCTTTCTGGTGACTGGTATGCGCGCGTACTTTGGCGCCTGCAATGGGTGCGGGCTTATAATGCGGGCAGACTGCCTCATGTCGTGGACAATGAGCCCGTGATTGAGCTGGTCATGACTGATGACAGTGACATCGTCTTGTTCATTTGCACTATGCTTGATCAGCTATTTGAGAGACTACACTCTCCAGTTGTGCTGTATTATGGGCAAGTACAATTCTTTGCCTGCAACATCACCAAACACAGCAGATTGGAGATTATGTGGGTCCCTCGGTGGCGTGAAGCCTACATACGACTGATGACTGCCTTGCAAAATCTTATGCGCCTACTCAAAGTTGCAGATGAAGGGCGAATTCACCTTTTTGGCATCCCGTTTGGTGGCCCAGTAACCTGCTGGGCGAGATGGGCATCAAGAGCGCTTGTATTGGTGGATGGAGTGACACACCGCATCATCCTCCTTTTCAGAGTTGCGCCCATGGCTTTGCATCCTGAGATGACTATTCAAGGTGGTGCCTCTTCGAGAATGCTGTCGAATAGCTCGCTTGCTAGAAGCACGCGCAACAGACTCAGAGCTAGTGCCCGAACGGAACGCACAGTCACATTGCACGTGACAAAAGGCAAGAACATTGAGATGCAGTATGTCGGTTCTGTGTCCTCGAAGCAGATCTTGAAGTACTTTGCCAGGGCCAAAAGAGTAGGTGTTGAACACCTTACGCTGAAAGTCTACTCTAGAGGTGAATGGATTCATTTCCATTACAAGGCTGATGGGCATGTATCGTGGAATTGGACAGGCCTTACAGTGATTATGGAGAACCACAGAGCAGCAACATTGGCAACGGTAGGAAGTACGGACATCGAGCATGCTGAGTGTTTGCAAGCACAGTTAAACAGAGCAGAGATGAAGAAGTATGGAACACCTGGCGAGCTTCGTATTGCAGAGGACCATGTGGAGGAGGCTCAGCAAAATCTGGCTAGTGTGATCGATCGGCGAAGTAGCAGTAGACCACGCATTGTGACAGCAAATAGGTCTGCGTCCAGTACAGACACCAGGCCGCAGGTGCTGGTTCCTCAGACCTTTGATGCTGATGATGATGAAGATGAGGTTGCGCTTACAAATCTTCGTCAGGTCAGAGACAGCTTGCCAACGCTTGAGCGGGATGTGCAGATTGTGTCGGTGCGACGACCTCCACAACAATGTGTGCCGGTGTTCTTGTCAGGGCTCATGAGGGTGCCGCTTGCATGGACAGAGGTACAAATTGGAAGGTACCTAGAAGGTGTTTATGCAGTGGACAGGCAGCATGTTGGTGTCCGCTATGAGCGTTTTGGCGGAGTAATCCGACGTGTGATATGTGTGAAAAATGCTAGCTTACCCTGCGCGGTTGTACAAGGTGGTGGAAGACTACAAAGGGTCCAGCAAAACACCCTCGAGGGTATAGTGATCTCCAGGCTTACTCAGGACATGTCACAATTGAGTCCTGACAGACCCTGTGTGGAACACAAACTCTTGGAGCACCTTGCAAAAGCTGATGCAAAGTTTATTCGTTGTGCTTTTCAAGCCAACTCCTCCTTTCAGAGGCTTGCGGCACTGAGTGGGGCTTTGGAGCGTGCAGGTTTGTCGGATTTATCTCAGCGCATTGGGGATCTCAAGGACAAGAAGAAGAAGAACGAGACGCACACAGAATATGTGCAAGAGCCATCAGCAGTTCCTTCTACGCAGTCCATCAACTCCACTATTGCAGCTACAGAGAAGTCGGAACCTTTCTCTCCTCCAGTTCTTGACCTGGATCAAAGAGTCAGGGCACTAGAACTTTGGGCGCACAGTGTAGATGCAGACCCAGATGGCACAGGAGCAAGACAGAATCCGCACATGCCTATGACCGTGGAGAGCGACCTGAGGGATATGGTTATGAAAGTGCTGAATCAGGAACGAGTGCAGCATTCTGAAATGGCAGTGGATCAGATCATTGCAGTACTACCTCTATGCAGAGAAGGGCTAATGGTTGAGCATGACTTGGTCAAAGAGGTATTGAAGAAGGATGTCCTCGCGGCAGAAGGAGTGTTGAAAGCTGCAACCACTGAGGACAAGTACAAGGAGCTAGGCCTTGCACTTATGCGTGCGGGACATGACATTATTGGAAAAGGTTTAGTCAATGCATGTGTGCAAAAGGATCAGACTCCAGGAGAAGATGCTGTAGCACTACAGGACTTGGTGACTACTACGGAGTTAGTATTACATGGACGAGAGACAGAAGACCGGAGCGAGATGGTGAAGACAGACCCTTATCAGCCAGAAAGAGCACAAAAGAAGAGAGGTAGACCACCTACAAGAGTGAAGAGGATCAGTTCGCCTGACCAGTGCCGTGACGGACTGACCAGGCTGACACAAACACAGCAAATGCTTGAGGAACAGGTGTTAAACCGTCTCATGAAGTTGGAGAGACAGGTGGAAGAGCGTGCGCAAGGTCCAGCTTCCTACAGTCAACCTACCATCGACTATGATTTGGAGGCGACAAGATGCAGGCAGTGGGAACAAAAGATAGACCACATGGACAGCTACCTTGCGGAACTAGGAGCTGCACATTTGCAAATGCGAGAGAAGATCACTGCCCTGGCAGATATGGTGAGGAATGGGTTGCCTGATCCAAGACCGGCAACATCGACACCCAGGGATGACCTTGGGGAACAAGTGCTTGGTTTGCAGAGAAAGCTGGAGGCTATTGAGTGCCAATCTTTTGGCTTGGGAGACATGCGTGCATCTGAGGACAAGGTAAAGTTCTTGGAAACGAAGTTGGCTGTCCTGCAGAATGATGTTGTCAACAGTACTCGATTGTTGCACTTCATGTGGAGCTGTTCTCAGAATGTTGCACTCAGAGTTCAGACCCTGCATGATTCGACTTCTATGACCTTGCATCAGATGGCAGCGCTGCGAGCTGCTTTTGGCTCATCTTGACGGTGTAGTGCCGCCCAACCAGATCCGCTGTGGCATATGGGGTATGGCACAGTGAATGCTTGTACAGATTCTAGTGCGGATCTTGGTTGGGCGGTGCATATGCATAATTCGTGGAATTTCCCTCTGAGTCAGGTGCCTTGTATTTCAGGCGCCTTGGACTCTGGGACTTTTGGTATCTCGGGCAGTGGTTGTGAAAGCAATGTTGGAACAGCTGCTTTGCCTGACAGAATTCATGATGTTGAACACCTCTGTGGGCAGATTGGAAAGGGAGAAACTGTCAAGCCTAAGGGTGCCAACAGTAGAGCAACAAAGAGGCGTCAACGAGTGAGGGAGATGTTGAAGTTCGCCACTATAAACGTGCGGTCGCTACTATGTGACGGCAGCCCTGGATTAGCTGAAACAGCTAGATCGCAGCAGTTCAGAGCTGAAATGGCAAACTTAAGGCTGAACTTGGTATTGTCTGTGTACAAGAGACCAAGCTGAATGCTAGTTATGCCTTTGACTGTGACAGCTACTATGTCACGGCAGTCTCTCCTGTCAGCAGGGTTGGTGGATTGCAGATCTTAGTAGCGAAAGCAAAAGGCTGCAAAATCAATTGGGTGAAGACTATCTCTTTCAGAGTGCTGGTGGCAGGCGTGACTTGGAAAGGTGAAGCCTGGTGCATAGTAAACGCTTACAGCCCAACTAATGCAGCACCACGAGAAGAATTTGAGCAGTTCTGGTCCAGCGTCGAGGTCGCGATTGCCATGGCTAGGAGAAATGGCCTGCCGTTACTTGTGGGAACAGATCTCAACACCAGACTTGGAGGAGAAAGAGATGATATACACATTGGGCCAGCAGTAGTTGGGAGCCAGCCAGCTGAAAAGAAATACAGAGCCGAGATAGTTGCCGCCTCCCTCGCGAGTTCAGGACTGGCTGCTTGGACAACTATGATTGGGCAACCGCACACTACGTGGATTAGCCCGCACGAGACGCCATCGCAAATAGATTACGTACTTGGGTAAGCAGCCAGATTAGACAGATTGGTCAAGGTGGACCTTTTTGATTTGACTTGCTTTACTTCAGATCACAGTGTGGTGGTGTGTGAGGTTGCTGCCAAACCAAAACAGCTGAACTCAGCTGTAAAGATCAGGCCAAAACTAGTGACAGTTCGCAGTCCTGATCATTCCTTGGCGGTGAAACTAGCACTTGCGAGCTGCGATCATTCTGGGTGGCAGAATCAGCAGGATCCACTAGTAGGAATTGCTGAGTGCATCAAACTGGCAAGACAAACAGCAGAGCAGGCACCAGGCTCGGAAGCAATTGCCAGAAAAGAATGGATCTCGGCAGCGTCTTGGACTCAGATTAGAATAGGGGCAGCAATGAGGAAAGCCATGAACAGAAGCTGGAAGCGCTGCAACAAAGAGAAGCTGCGTATGGCATGGAGGCTCCTGTCCGGGAAGCCAGCTGAGCGCAGGCACTCTTGGGAATCGAGAAGTGGGCAAACTGTCCTTACAGAGAGCTCCCAGTGTGGCGAAGGTGTGGAAGAACCAATTTGTCGCGGCCCTCATCTTTATGCACTATTATGGGCCCTTCATCGAACTGCACTTCGGAAACATGTTGCAGTCCAAGATTGTTCAGAAACTTGTCAAGGCAGACAAGCTCACCTGGATGCAGGAAAGGACTGATGAACTAGCGGAGAAGATAGCCGAAGGTGATAGTTCAGCCATTCACAAGCAGGTCAAGAAGTGTCTCCTCAAGCTCAAACCGAATGTGGTTGCAACCAAGAGGGGACCACTTCGAGACTTCACCGGGAAGGAGCACACGACAGAAGACGAGAAGCAGATGGCTTGGCAGGCACACTGGGCAAGGTTGTATGGTGGCAAAGTGATGAGCCAGACTAGAACTTTTGACGCCTGTCAGTTGGATGATGATCAGGGTTGTGCGCCTAACATTATACAGGACGATGATTGGTTCACTTTGGGCGAGGTGAAGTCTGCACTACGGCACCAGATGAATGGGAAAGCCTCGATAGACAGTGTTCCGTCCAAAGAGCTACTTGTCATCCTGCACAAGATGGCTCCAGTGTGGCAGAAAGCTTTCAATAGCTTTCTTGTAGCAGGCTCGATTCCAAAAGCATATCGGGGCACACTTTTATTCGTCATACCGAAAAAGACAGCAGTGCAGTCAACTCAGGACTACAGAGGTTTGCAGTTGATGTTGTGGAGCGCAAAAGTGTTTACCCGCGCGCTCTTCGTGAAGTGCATGCAGCGAATCAAGATTTCAACAGGCCAGTTTGGACTGGGGCAGCAGGCAGGAACAGACTATCCATTACTCATAGCAACTCAGCTCATGGAGTATGCTCGCTCACATGGCCTTTACCTTGCCTGGTGGTTTGTAGACGTGCGAACTGCCTTTGATAGGATTGTGAGGCAGCTCATGTTGGAACCTGGGCATACACTTACTTTGTCCACTCTGCTTTGTTTGGGAATAGGAGAGAAAGTGGCCAAAGATGTGTTGCGGACAGTAATGCATGACACTCCAGTACTTTGGGAGCAGGGGTTATCGCCAGCACTCTTGGCACTGCTGTCCTCTTGTATGCGTGACACCTGGATCACATTGCCTGTTGATCAGGGTGAGATGCAGCTTTCCACAGGGCTAGGAGCTCCACAGGGAAGCTCTTTAAGTGGATTGCTATTCATTCTATACCAGCAGAAGATCCACAATTTGATCACCCAGCATATGGCAGAACGTGGAGTAGCTCTTGTTCTACCATCGCCCGAGGATAGCAGTTACCTCATGGCAAACAGTGTTGATACAGTGGTGCCAGTACTGGCGTATCATGACGATTCACTTGTGGTAGTACAAGCCCAGGATTCAGCAAGC
>JAAMXW010977345.1:0-11204 GCA_019702695.1 Amphidinium carterae
TTGCAATCTGGTGGGCCTGCTAGAGCTAGGCAATGTTGTCGGGAATGAAATTTGCTCAAAATTAGCTCCAAAAATTGGTTTTTGAGACAATTTTTTTGCTTGTCAAAATTGGGAAATTATGTGGTCAATTATTTTTAAAATTAGTCTGCTGTGAAACGGAAAGCTCTTAAGATTCACGTCCTGTTGTGGTGGACAACACACGAAGGAAAGGTTTCAAACATGCTTTCAGGTTTCTGTGACGGTGTGCAGACTTGATCCATTTGTTTGGTCTCTCACAACAAGCTCTCTTGAACAAGAGGCTAGTCCAAGCGATTGCAGACAACAACGAGTGCTTTATGAGATGGCTACCCAGAGCTCAAAGGCACACCCTTTGTGATCTTAAAGTTTGTACTCTTGCGGTTCAGTGCATTTGCGATTGCTCTATGTTGTTGCATGTTCTATTTTGTGAGAAGTGTTATACAACCATTCACCTCTTAGTCAATGAATGTGGTGAAAAATGACATAGATTTGTTTTGCTTCTGGTGAGAGAGAACTCAACAGACAAGTCTAGTGGATGCCTACATGTCCAATTGTGCATCAAACAATGACTTGATTCTGAATAGCATTCAGGTTCAGAGCAGAGCTGGGTGTTTCGCGGTACTTGTTGTGGTGTGAGTCATGTCTGGCAGTGTGGAGCTGGAGAGAATGCTGGAAGAACTACTGGAAACCCCTGGAGATGATGAAGTTGCACCAGCCGCAGTGCCACTTGTGCCACACGCTTGCATTCCAAGCTGCTCTTTGGTACCGCTGCCTGCTGAACAGAATCAAGTTGAACTTGTTGTTCCACAAAGTGTCATGGCCAAGCATGAGACTGCATTAGTGGAGCTGCAGCAAGTGTCGCAAGATGCTTGCGTGGTGCTTCAACATATATTGCACACTTGCATGTCTACAGGTCACTTCACTCCCAAGTCTGATGTGTCTGCTATTTGCAAGTGCTTTCTTGAGGAGGGGAAACATTTGCATCAGAGCAAAGAGGGCATAGCTAGGCATACCGGTGCTGCTCCAGAAAACATAGAGAGTCGACTTGTGCTTCTGGTGAACAGTTACTTGCACTTGGAGAGGTTGCAAATGCAACATGTGTTAGAATTATGTCAAGGAGGGCAAGCAAAGACACTTCTGTACTTAGCCATGAGCAGATATGATGAGACCCCAATGCGAGTCAGGATAAAACAAGCGTTTGCCTTTTGCTTCAACAGTGCTGGCACCAGCTCAACAAGTGAGGGTGTGTTGACGGAGGAGTCCATTCGGGCATTGTCAACAGACTTGGCGGATTTCATGCAACAGGATGCTGTTCTCTGCAAGTTGTTTGCCACTGAGAGCAAATATGCTGTATTGCTGAAGCATGGGGGAGGTGAGGTGGGAAGGCCTAGCACTCCAAAGTATATCTTGATAGAGGGCCAAACCTTGACACATCTACAGTGTTTGCAGAGTGCCACCGGCAATGCAGTGTACAAGGCGTTGTGCGTGAACAATAACACAAAGGCGGAATTTCCTGCGACTTTCAAAGCTCGATTGACATGCACAGATCAAGCTGCTTACAACTATGTTGCTGAAGAGAAAATGCTTGATGCTTGGGGTGACGAGTGGACAGGATGCCATACGGCTTGCAACCTTCATGTTGTTGCCAGAGTGCTTACAAGAACAATGCTGCACGTGGACTCACACATTCAAGGTCTTCTGCATTTTTCTTTGGCGTTGAGCAACTCATCAGCACTACAAAGATTTCGACATGCATTAGCGCAAGTCTTGTTGGCAAAGCAGTTTGTTGTCAGAGTTGGCCGCCTACCTAGTGAAGCGCTAGCCTACAAGAAGTTTATTCTGGATCTTTTTCTCACCACAGGCACTAGGAAAGACATTCGAAAACATTTGTTGAGCTCGGTTGCGACGGGTGATTGGCGCAAAGAGGAATTGGAAGTGTACGTGGCGGCAGGTGTTTCTTATGATGCTACAGAGTTGCGCTTGCTGGTTATAAAGGGCTTAATCATTGCCCTGGTCAGCACAGTCTTTCACACATATCCCCGACACAGGTGGACTGGGGCTGACTTGTCCACTGATCAGGTCGGTCTGTTGCTTGCTGTTCACAATGTTGGGGCAAGTGCACTTGTGCAAATGGCATCACATGGAAGGAATCCAAAAGACCATTCTGAGACTCACTTTGGTCTAGGAGAACAAGGTCCTGAAGAGGCTGTGGAACATGGCATTGGTGTTAACTTTGATGATGTGGTTCCTCAACACTCACTTGCTTTGGCAAGTACAGATGAGGCAATCAGTGGTCAAGAGCAATCAGAACCAATTTCGTTCGGGGAATTGGCTGCGAGGAACGCAAAGTTTGTTCAAAAGGCTCTAGCTTGGGTGGAAAGAAAGCCATTGGCTCATGTTATGGTGTTGCGACTGTGCATGAATCCAATCATGAACCTCTTACACGAGTACTTGGGCAGATCAGGAGATGAATGGGAAATCCAAAACCTGACCAAGCATAGCAAGGTCAATGCTGATGCCGCTTCGATCACAACGTCTTTCATGGCATATGTGGGATTGACTTCTGAGCAAGCCTTCTATTCATCCTTGCAAGAGTTGTTGCACTCACGAGTTTGGGGTTTCATAGCAAAAGCTTGCCACACAATGGAAATGCAATGCTTGGCTTTTCGTATGCTCAGCAGAATGGGTGCATTGGTCTGGGAGTTGCTGGTGACCCCTACCATGTTGGCTCCACTCACGTTGTTCAAGGTGTTGCTGACTGGGGGAGAAGCGGCTGAAAAATTGCATGCATTGCCAAGGTGTATGCAGGATGATTTTACACATGCCTTCTTGACTTCTTTTCCAGACTTGCTGTCTGAAGATGCACTCATGGCACTCAAGGTTATAGCGGAGAAACAGCGTGTCGACACTGTTCAGTTGGAGTGGGGGCATGGCAGAGTAAACAGAGCACTTCAACAAAGAATTCAAACCCAGAAGCCCAGTCTGGAGTACCTGAATGCTATGTTTGTTTGCCAGAAGCACAGGGAGCAAACAAGGCAGCTCAAGCGAAGAGGTTGGGCACAATGTCTTTCATCGCCTGACGCAGCAGCACAGCAGATGGCAGCAGATTCTCTTCCCGCTTCAGATGCTAAATGCAAGAAAAGGGGTGGGGGGGGTGCTTGGAGGGCATTTCTTGCAGAAGTGGCTAAAGGAGGTTCTAGCAAGGCAGATGTCAAGGCATTGACGCGACAATATAAACAAGAAAAGCTGGATGACACAGAGAGCTTTCAGAGATGGGTGAGAGTTGGCAAGTCGGCAACACTTCGGCATCAGCTCACAGGACTTCCTTCTTTTGGCCCGACACGAAGGACACTTGTTAGGGCATCTCGTCGCAACAGGTTGGCTCTTCAAGCTGTTCCCTCTCAGACCACCTTCTCGAACTCAGCCTTTCAGCTTGTGGACTCGTGTGAATGCTTGCAGCGAGACATGAAGGCTGAGCTCACGCATGTCAGAAGAGTAGCACTCTTTCGAGCCAAGCAAGAGAGGAAGCACATGGAAGACTTGACAAATGATCTCCTTAGTCATGTTCTTAGAAGGGGGCCAGAGGCCAGAGATGAACTTGTCAGACTTCTTCCAGCGTTCAGGGCTTGCCAAGATCACTTGCATTAACTTCCAGACTCTAAGCTCAACAGGTTCCAAGTTGTCCTCAACACTGACACAAACCCCTTGATTGCACTTGCTTCTTGGAGCTTGCAGAATTCCAGGAAGTCTAATGTGTCGAAGTATTTGCGAATGGACTGGTCAAAGAGGAACCTGCCTATCTTGGACCCAACGCCAACACTTCCAGAACCAGCATCAACTGCATCCGCTGCGAGCCGAAAGTCACCTTGCTTGATTCAAGGGTGTTGTACATGTCAGCCAGAGACTGCAGCATTCAAGCAACTTCGAGACAAAATCATTGCTAGAATGAAGAGTTTCACTGTTGCACATGGTGCCAAGGACTTGCTCAGAGATGGGTTTCTTTGCATGCAACTCATACCGCACAACTTAGAGCCCATTGGTAACCCAGAGTTGCAGCAACTTTTGGCTGATATGTTGGATGGTGGAGCAAGCAGAGACCAGTTCTCGGTCAGTGCAGCTTCTTGGTTTCATATCTCATTGCACTACTTCAAGCCCTTCAGGCCAACCTTCCAGCAGCTTCTGCTTGTAGAATCGTCACCACAAAGCGTTTGTGTGGAGATGAGCTTGAGGTGGTTGACGTTGTGGGAGCTAGTCAAGTTCATGGACACCAAAGCAGAGTGGAATTGCCAATTTCATGTTCTTCAAAGCACTCAAGCTCCAGTGCCAGCATTGAACCCAGCACGAGTTCTCATCAAAGCATCCGGAGATATGTACTCACTTTGGCCTCCAGCCAAGCGGGGTAGAAAGAGGGGGGGGAAAAACGCATACACTTCGAGAAGACAGAGACGTGCAACTCCAACTGATTGTGTCGAGACTCAGCATGTCGAGCCAACAGTGCCTTTGGACGAGGAGTGCGCAGAACAAACTCACGACATGTCTGGTGGGGACGTCTTGAGCTCTGATTCTGAGCTTACTTTCGGTGATGAAAGCGAAGGAGAGAAGGGTGAACTTGAGGAGCTCCTTGAGTTAAACCTTGCAGCAGTTGTAGAAGACATTTCTTTGCAAGCAGCACATGCAATGGAGGGGCTGGAAGCAGAACTTGCAAGAGTGGAGCAAGTTGGACTTGAAGTAGAAGAGAGTGCTCTGGCTGCAGACATGAGAAACGACACAATTGAGGAGCTTGCTGGTGTATCATTGGATTGTCTAGAAGAAGTTGAAGCCAATGATTTCATTCATGAGCAAGGTGCCTCTGCTGTTTCTGCAGGGATGGTTCCCGTCAGAGGTCGCAAGAGCAAAGCGGATGTTTCTGTTGTTGTACCTGGTGGAATCATTACCTATTATTCAAAATCCCAGCGGTTTACAGCAACATGCAACAACGTCCATCATGGGTCTTGCGTGCTCACGAGATCAAGCGCTCCGGGGCGCCGTCAATCGCAAGGGAGACCGCTAGGTCTGCTGACAGGTTGGCTCCATGCTGGCCAATTTCTGGAGTCCAAGGTTGAGCACTGGAGCCAAGAGAATTGGCCGCTTGACCACACCCTCCGAATGCAACAAAGAGAGTGCTTGATGTCTATACCGGACGCTGAGCCGCTATTCCAATTTGAGCGACCGCAAGAGCCAGGAGAGGAAGTAGAACCTGACTTATGCCCTTAGACTCATCTCGAATGGAAAACGAGAAGTGAAGCTGCATGTCTTGTGTGTGTGTGTCAGTCAGGCTTGTTCCTCTAGTTTGAAAGACGGAAAGGTGCAAGTTTTTCATTGTCGAAGACTGCTTCTGTTTATGGTTTACAAAGTTGCTGTCTTGGAAAATTCGGAAAGGTTGCCATGTCCTTGATGCAGTACATGTTGCTCGCGGGTGTTGCTAGAAATTCCACTTGTCTTAGACTCGACGTCGAAACCTTTATCTCATTCACATGGAAGGTTTGATTTCCATTGTCTGTCTCAGTGCGAATTTGGTACAAATTCCTGGTCTCCAAGACTACATTGCGCACCAAATTGGTCCGAATTTGTGCAAATTATTTCTGGATACCTTCGAAGGTTCGAGCAGGCGACTTGTCCTTCACATTGTCTTGCTGACTAGCTTGAGCCGCTTGCTGTTTTGACATGTCTTCAATAGGAACCCTCAGACAGTGATTCGCAATTTCCCCTCTGAATTTGCAATGCATAAATGACGTTTCCGTGAATTTTCTGTCTATTTTTGTTATGGGTTTTGTACTTAGCAAAGAAGCAAATTTTGCCAAAAACGTGTAAATTTTGACAATCTAAAAGTCAGGGTCAGAGTTCCACTCCGTCTTTGGGGGCTGTGTCCACTTCAAAGCTGCTTTGCTTGGAAGATCACGTTTCCGAGGGCGAACTCTGGAGTTGGTGCTTTGTAAGGAAGATGTCTGAAACCTGATGAAGTGGAAAGCTCAGAGTCAAAGTTCTGAAAAGCCACATGTAGTCTTTCTTATCATCTTGCTGCGAATTACTTGCTTGGCTCCTGTGTCTTTCCTGACGGCACAAAGCCAATAATGAAAGCGTGGACAGTGTGGAAATGCAGTAGCTAAATCTGGCAGCTGTTTCCCCAGTGGCCTTAGCTAGTTACTTGCGCACCTTCTCTAGCGGCTAGCCATCCATTAGCACTGAGTGATTCCTGAACATGAAGCAAGAGAACAAGAGACAAATCGAGACAACAGCACTGGAGATGGCAGAAGAAACAAAGAAACGAAGAGGTCCCATCAGCTGCAAGTGTTGCAAGAAGAAGCCTGCTCAGGCAGGTCCTTGGGCAGAGAAACAAACACGGGCTGGTGTGGAAGGTCCTACAGGAGATAAATGTCTTTCATGTGCGACTACTTGGCAGAAGGGCTTCTCTTGGATGTCATGGTCATCCTTCTGTGAGCATATGGCCACAGAGGATCGAATGTGTAAAGAAATTGGGTGGTGTTTGGGAGGGTGGCAAGAATAGAGATAGCAACAATTGCAGTATCTTTCTGTAGAGTAGTGCAACTTTCTCTGTGTCTGTAGCAAGGTGTGGATTCCTAGTTTAGCACAGGGGTAAAGGTTTTAGAAAGGGGTGCAACATCCGACATGCAAATGAAGAGTGGAGGACCTATTATTTGAATGCAACACTAATGGTTAGAGCCGATCGGGTGGGTGGCCTTTAGAGACCTATACATATGACACCAGGCTTGCAAGAAAGACTTCCTCTCAAATGGCAGTAGAGTCTTGCAGAAGTTAGGATGGGGTCCTTTGTCATGTGCTTCTTGTCCTGTGAGTCAGTCCTTGACTTGAATATCAATCTACAACACCTGTCCCTTTGATGGCAGTTTTGGCTTAGCTCATGAGAGTAAACCCTTGCATGCTCGCAGAAGCTCTTTGCGTTCTGGCCTTGACTTGTTACAGTGTTTGCAATGCTTCTGGGCAGGATGGCAGCTTGCAAAACAAGGAGATGCATGCCTCAGCACAAGATCTCAGTGCACGACCCTTTCTGCTGCAGTCCATAGATGCTGAGAAGACCGTGTGTGCCAGTGTTGAGAAGACATTCCTCGTCCTTGACAGCTATGAGTATGAACGTGTGTTCGGGAACAAACCTAGGGCTCGTGACCCCCGATGCTCCCAAATCCAGCTTCCAGATATCGATGGTCAGATGCAAAACTTCTTTGTCTTCACTGATCCGTCGCAGCCTCATCGAAAACTGACAATTGGTTCGACTCTTGGTGAAAGCTCTAGACAGGAGCTCATGGGTCAGCAGCAGCACTTGCACAGGACGCAGGGGGATTCGATATTGGCATCGAAGTCTTCAGCCAGACTGGAAGGCAGCAAGGTCTCTGCGTTGCTGGACAGGCGCCTCACTCACAACCTTTGTTCACTCGTTGACTTCCAGGCTTCTCAGAAACAGTGACTAGCAAAACGCATTGTTTTGAAATGGACTTGGTCCAAGGCCCAGAAATAATTTGAGGAAGCTTCCTTGTGGAACAAGCGTTGTAAAGCTGTTATGCTGGCTTCTGTGTGGAAGTGTTTCCTTTCCATGTAACTGCCCCCTAGAGGAGAGAAATGATAAGACCTAGACCTTGAGCAACGCAAGTACTGACTTGAAGAGGCTAAGATGGACAAAGTGTATGGTGTTGCTGGGCCACAGCCAGAGCCAGGCCTTGAAGCAGACTCAGATGAAGAGGAGCCTCTGAAAGATGGTGTTGATGAGCAGGAGCATGACCTTGACAACACACCCTTGGCAGCTCTACCTTCTGGACCACTTGCACAGCTGAAGGCAAGGGAGGAGGCCTTCAAACCAGAGTTCACCACACCGAAGGGAGCAAAGCTGAACAAAACAAAAAGCAAAGACGTCTTGAGTGGGGCTTCCACTTCTGGGAAGTCTAAGGCAAGAGATGACATGAGTTCCTTGGATGATGGTGCCACTCTTGCTGGTCTTGACATGGCGAGTCAAGCAGGGACAGAAACAGGCAGTGTCTCTGGTAGCTTGAATGTTGAGAAGAGGGTTGCTGATATGATCTCAAAGCTTGACTTGGTAAAGGTTCTCGAAGGCAAAAGACTTGGAGTCACCAAGAGGCATGCGACAGAGTTGATTCCAAAGTTGAAGGAGCATGAGAGGATCTTGATGCAAAACCACCTGAGTTTGTATGATGCTGCCATGAAGCTGTCTGTCGATGCCATCGCATCCCACACTGAGGCAGATATTCGACAGAGTGTGCAGACACTGGAGTCAGCAAGCATTGGTTGCCCAACGCATGTGCAAAGGCACATCTGGAAACTACATGCCTCGCGAGCAATGCAGGGGATAAACTCTGTAGCGGAGACCGTGGACGAGAGGAAGCTTGCGCAATTCTGGCATCTTGTCAGACCACACAAATTTTGCTCAACTATGACTCAGAGCTTTGACATGAACACTCCCACCCTGAGTTCCATTGATGAGACCATTGATGACAAGGTGAAGGCTCTGCTTGATCAAGTGCTGCTCCAATTGTTGCTACCTTTGGTCCAAAGGGGGGAAGCAGCTGGGAAGTATGTGCACTTGTTGGCAGAAGCAGTGAAGAACCATGTGGATAAAGATATGGAGGATGAGATTGAAGAGCAATTTCTCCCTTGCCTGGTCAACATGAGGCAGTACTTGAGTGGTTTCATTGCATTGATGGGGAAGCCATTTGAGCAACTTGAGAACAAGGATAGCATATTGACAATGAGACAAGCCCATGGCTCGAAGAGTACTGACATGTGCATCATCTTCTCTAAGGCAGTGCTTGAAGTGAGCTGGTACAAACAAATGTTGGATTCATTCTTGGCTGACAGTCTGAGCATGGATGTACACCGTGATGCTATTCAGAAGTGCAGAGGGTTCTGGGAAGGTTGCCAAGCCTTCCTGTGGGAAAACTTGGCATTCAACGACTTAGTGCCAGGGCTCAAAGGAGTATCAGCATTGGCTCAGGATGTGCCTGAGACTGTGATGCTGCCATTATTGCAGACAGCATCATTGAAAACATCTACCTGGTGGCAATCCTGTCTGCAAGTCATGCAGACGGATGCAGAGAAGTGCTTGGAAATGCAAGCAGAGATGCAGAACTTCATAAAAGAAGCCTGCATCACATTCCCCTTGGAACAGAAGTGGGAGGATGCACAAAATCAGCTGAATGAGGTCTATGCCCAAGCAATGTGCAGTAAGAAGTGCAGTGGCTTGGTTGAGGCTGCGGAGAAATTGGCCTCTGTGCTGGATGAGGCTTCGTGGGTGCAATCAGCTCAGAACCTCGCCCATGCAGTTCGTGAAGCTCGAGGAGTGGAGGTCAGCCATGCAATGTGGCAAAAGTTGAGGCCACTTCTGCAGCAGCAGCTTCCACAAAAGCTGCTGGGTCTCTTGAAGGCGAGGTCAACAGATGCTCAACTCCTTGTGGACATCTTTGTTGAGTTCAATGGTGTGGGCTGTAAACCTTTCTGTCCAGCAAGCTTGGTGGACAAATTTCTGCATGGCAGCAACTTGCTTCAAGCTTACTTGGCATGCAAGGAGGCTGAGCTTCAGAAGCAGACTTGGGATCAACCTGGTGCCAAAGACAAGCTTGCTGAACTTGTGAGGTGCATTGAGAAGTGCAACTTGGCAGAGAGTGGATGGGGCAAGGACATCATCCAAAACCTACTGCATGAAGCTACTACCATCCAAGATAAGGTCAAGGCATGTTGGCTTGAAGCAGGAAGGAAGGCATTGGCTGATGGAGTTGCCTTGCTGCAGCCTCTAGCGGGAGGCAAAACAGATGGATCCTTATGGAAAGACTCTTTGTCTGCTGATGCCAAGTGGGAGGATGTAGTGGCGCAAGCAAAAGCATCCATCTTCACCATGACCATTTCAAGGATTACGTCTATGAGGGACCACATTGAGGAGGCAAGGGGCACCCTTTCACCGCAATCTGTTTGATCATTTGCTTCAACATCTCCTTTTGGGTCCTGAAGTGTTTGGTGTTTTGGGGTGGTGCATATCCCAGGTTTGATTTATGGGTTGGCATGATTACAAAACATCTGCAATCAGGCCAGACAAAGCTACCATGATATGCTAGGCTTCTTCAGTGAGAACCAAGCGGACAATGAGGCCATCAATTCAGCAATCTCTATGGTCAGGCTCACAAATTGTACACTCAATGAGGCCATGCTTATCACTCTTTTGAACACTCCCCCTGCTGACAAGATGAAATTGCGGCGGGGCGTTCTTGAGATTTCAAAGAAGGTGGACAATCTCAAGCTGGAACTTCCAAAGTTCTTGCTTGAGCGTGTTCAGAAAGCTAAAAACATGACTTTGTAGGTTGCTGCAGTGTGTTGTCAACCGCTCGTGCTCTACCGGACTTACGCCGTAGAAAAATAAATTGGAGTACCTTAGTACTTGCAAGCTCAACAAAACGTTTCGAAAACAAATTGAACACATCAAAAGTTCATTGATTTGATGTATTTGTCTTCAGCTCGGTGCAAATTGCAGCAGTACTGTGAGACATGAAAGTGTGACCTTCAGGGACAGATTTACATGTAAAAAAGTTGGCAAGCCAACAATTATCCATTGGTTGTTCTGGGCGAAGCTTCAGATCTCTTGAGCGTGTGCATGGGCACTCACTCTCATTGGACACGTGCAGTGTCAGCAAGAACTGGTGCGTCTCGCATGAACGCTGCATGCTGCTACCTCTATGACTGGGCTCGCTCAAAAAGGGAATGCTGCCATATCTCAACAGAGTCTTGGCAATCCAAAGATGCCCGGAAGGCTACCACATCAAGATGTCACAAAATGGCTGCAGAAGTCAACCCATAAGATGCCATAAAGGCCACAACGCTTGTTGATTCTGGTGATCTTTGGCCTTCCACATGACTTGTAGTGTTTGCTTGGCTTTTGGTGGTAACACCATCGATGCTGCAAGACTTTCAAGTGCATGCTTTAACAGCTGTCCTAAAGGGAAGGACAGAAAGCCAACACTCAACCCCCCACTAAAATCAAAACAATTTGGTACAAATGTGTGTGTTTTGGAGTGCTTTTTATTTCTTTTGAAAAACCTATTTTTGGACTATTTTTCCTACAATTTCTGATTCCCATGTTGGGGCACCCCTGTAGCACGCGAGCGCGATTGCAA
>JAAMXW010977442.1:0-12296 GCA_019702695.1 Amphidinium carterae
GTGTGTGTGTGCTTTCCCTTGTGTTCATGTCCACTAGTCTTGAATCAATTGACTCTTGATGCATCAAACAACTATGCACCATACTGCATCATCAAGAATGGAGCATCCACCGTGTGACTTCCTGCAGCAGCTGCTGGCAGACAAAGTGCTTCACGTTGCTGTGGTAGAAGCTGGTTTGAAGATCCATCTTTTTGGTGGTGGCAGTGATCTTCTCTGTTTTCGCTGCCTTGGTGAGCTTCTGGCTCGACCATGCTGACAAGAAGAGGGCGTCAGCGGTAAGCGCAGCCATCTTTGCACCCATGATCTCAGTGTCATGATAGCTCGAAGGTGTAGCCATACCAAATGCTTCGCACCAAGATCTTGTGTCTTGCAATTCCTGTGTTTGTGCATGCTGTCTGTATGTCTTGGGTTTTTGTGGGGTTGTGTTCAAGCCGCATTGCAAGATTGCTGTACAAGGAGAAAAGACCGTGTCATGTGTAATGCAACTGGTTACCAAATTGACCATCCTGTTTGGGGCTAGAACTGTCAAGATACAGGAAGTGGATACGTCCCATGACTAGAGAGGAAAGCGTCTGGAAACTAAACTGCGTGGATGGACATAGCGTGATGGACCAAACTAGTGAAACACAAAAAGACAACCAGCTCAGCGGGTAACAAATTGCAAAGCAAGACAAAGACAGGCACAAAAAACATGCTCATGCTTCACCATCCATCCTATTGCAAAAGTGCTTTCAAAGTCCATCTGTGCGACACCGTGTAAATGTCCAATTTACTATGGACAAGTAAAGGCGAGAAAAAATGGTAATTCTTGAATTTTGTGCAGGAATGTCTTCTTGAGTTGTCCTTGTTGATGCGCTGAAGCGCTGATTTGTGAGCACTGGCAAAGGCCATGCTCAGAAGGTCGCTCTTCTGCGCTGCAGACATGATGGCCTCCAAGGTCCAGCCATCCCTAACAGTGTCCTTCCACTTCATTGTTGGTTCGAGTTTCGCACACGCAGCAGTTGCGTCCAGCAACCTCTGTTCCATGGCATCGTGCAGCAACTTGATGACTGCCTGGACATCTTTTGTGAGAGCTATTGTGAGCTCTGACTCCTCCAGCCACTCACGTAGACAAGGGTTCTCTTCAACAATAACAGGTAGCCTCTTTACCTGGACCGAAAGCTTCTGCAACAGCTCCTGAGCGTCGCCAACCTTCTGGCAATCTTTCAGGGCCTCCCCACTCAGCAACTGCACCAAAACACATTTCTGCTCGAGTGCGCTTGCAAAGTACATGTTCCTGGCCAGTGTCTGCTTGTGCAACTCGCTCTCTACAGGATGCAACACCTCAAATGCAGCACAAGAAAAGACACCAAAGTCCAAGGTCCAAGAGCAAGAGATCCGCTGAAACATCTGCACGCACACACACACAAGCACACATATCCTTCAAAACTCTGCTACGAAGCATCACCAAAAACACAAAAAGACACGACAATATGATTCAAGAGAGCAAGGTTGGCAAAAAGCCACAAACGCACAAGTTGCATGAAATGCTCTTCCTGTGGCTTTAGCTCAGATATTTGTCTTTGCATGAAGCGCAGGCCCCTTGAATGCAGTGCAAGAAGCTAAGCAGCTCGACCTTTGTCAGATGATTTGCATCGGCTCCACTGGCCAAGGTCGCTTTCACAATTGACAAGTCCGACTTTGATGCCAACTCTGTCAAGACAGCACACATGTTGTCACCAAGTGTATCCAAAACTGACTTCAACTCATCAGTTGCAGTTTTTGGCAAGTTGAGCCAGACATCAGCTGGCAAGCCTCGCAGAGATTTTGCGAAGTCCTCCAAGATTTGGGTTGTGTAGGGTTGTGTCTTCGTCATGATCAACGCGCAAGCCGCATCGACAGCCTTCATGTGCTCAGTCTGCAGTCGTGATGCCAACAATTTTTCTAACTCCGTGATGGCAGTTTTGCTCGTGAGACTTGTGCCACACGCTTCAAGACCCGCCTGCACCTTTGTCAAGTCCGCCAGCAATGCTTGTCCAGCCGCAAGTGTCTGCGCCTTGTCGTCCACAAAGACTTTCACAAGCTTCTGGACCTTCTCCTGAATATTTTTCGTGAATGGCTCCACTGCACCTTGGGCCATGGCCACTCTACAATGTCTTCCCAACGCTTGACAGCAACTAAACAGACAAGTGTACAAAGGCCACACTGAAACCTACCAAACGCAAGAGTAGAAAGCTCAACCCCGCCGGGCACTTCTCTGGTAAGTCTAAACCACGCCAGAAACTGAAGAAGCAACCTGATATTTGTGACAATCGCAGAGAGCAAGGGATTCTGCCCTTCAAGAGCCAGAGGCCATTTCACATGCGCCCCTTGAACTTGACTTGAAGCCCCTCTTCGAGTTTATTGTCGGCAGGTTTGGAAGTCAACAGTAGTTATCATCAGGATTCCATCAAATACTTTTGACAGACACAGACATGGAGTCGTGGAACCCCGAACAAACCTCTGCAACCCCTCACAATGCAATCACTGATGTGAAAAACAAAGTGTCAATTTTTCTCTTAACTTAAATTGGCCTGCATTGGGAACGAAGCAAAGCTCTCTCTCTCTCTCTGTACAGCACTCTCTTTCAAGCTTCCAAAGAAGACTTATGTCAAAACACTCTCCCCCAAGCCACCCTTCTGCAAAGTCTGACTCCAAAGACTGAGTCGACCAGCAATGCCCATGAGTTCGGTAACGCTAATATTGTCTTGTGCAAGAACAGCTCTCGCTTGATCAACCTGCGGCCTCATCTCTGTGATTGCGATGCTCTGCGACCGCACGCGCTTCTCCCGTTCTCGCCAGTACGGGGTCTGTGTGAAAGTCAATTTAAGACTCGAGGTCGTAGAATCTTTGGACTGCATGAACTTGTCCACGGCGCTGATGACTTCGCACTCCTCGGGGCAACATCCGCAAAGTGCAAGGATACCTTCTGTGGCTAATTGCGCTTCTTGGTATGCCACCTGCAACAGCAGGGACTCCTCTTGTCCTGACAAACGCAACATGAGTTCTCGCAGCCGCTCACAGAGCAATTGGACTGCAGCAGCAGCCATAGCTCCTTGTTTAACCAATCGAAGCAGAGACTTTGTGGCCCACAGCTTCTGGAACTCCTTCGCCTTGTGAATATCCGCCATGGATTGCACAGAGGACAGGCATGGGTTCGTTGGGTTGAACATCATGTCACCTGCAAACACAGAAACTTGAGTTATGTGACACTTTGGAGTCAACCGTCTTAACTCTGCTTCCCATAGTTCAAGTTTTGACTGATCGTGACAGAAGGACTAACTGACAGGGTACCTGACGCTTGAAAGAAACACACAATGACACAATACAAGCTGTGCACAAGCTCAATAAGAGGCCCTCATCTCATTTCTCCCTTTTTTCTTCGGCTGAAACTAGACAGACTCTTACTCTCACAGATCATGCGAGAAAACCTGCAACGCAGCAAACTGCTATTGAAAGTCACATCTGTGTTGACGTCTGTGAGGGTTTGGGATTCAGCCTTTGAGGTCAGATACTGATTCAACGCAACAAAACTGGCCATTAAGATTAATCAAACAAAATGACTCCCTGTTTATAAAAGCAGCAGAGTCAACCAAAAGAGACCCTGGTAATTTGAAGCTCCATGGATTGACAAGAGGGCACAAGAGTCAGTGACAAGACATGTACGCGCTTGAACTAAAGGCTGTTCAGTCTCCTACATCAAATTTCAAATGCATTTCACACTCTCATCAAAGAATCGTGACACAAACATGAAACACTTGCAGTACAGAGAAGCCTCTGGCAACGCTCAAGTCACAATTCACAAGTTTGGGGCAACAATTTGGGGTCATCTCCATCTCAGGGATTTGTAAAAATGGCTGTGGTTGATTGAAGTTATGAGACGTCTAAGACTCTAAGCAAGAACGTAAAGCAATGGAACCTGCACCCATGCAGGGGTTGATCCTCTGGATCCATAACGTTGCGTCCTCGTCGCTTTCCAGCTTCATCTCTTTCACCCTTGTTCTAATCAGTGCCAACTGGAACTCCTGTGGCAGCTGTGGCACTTGCTGCACCACTTCGCGAAGATCAGCCTCGCGTTTCTCCCCTGCCGGAAGCTTGTCGATGCTAGCCATTTTCTCGCACAACTCCACGAATGTAATATGGGCTTCTAGCTGAATGCACTCACTGCTTTCTGCCTGACCACTTGACTGCAGTGACTTCAAGGTTCGGTTGGCTTGGTAGAGCTGTCCTCTCACACTCTCGCCTTTCAACGCTCGCTCTGCCTTCAGCTCTTTTAAGTGCTTCTCTGCTTGTGATTCCTGCTCTGCTCTCATCACTCGTGGAACTTTCTTTGGTGGGCCACTCTCAGCATCAGCGCTGCCTGTGGAAGCACCACTAGCACGCCTGCTGTTGGCTCCCTCCTCCAACTCCGCTTTGATACCAGTGCCACCAGTGACACTTGAGGTGTCTGTCGCAGAAGACCCACGATTCTTCCCTCCTCGCCCACCGCTGGCTCGACCTCTTCTGCCACCTTTCCCTCCCTTCCCCCGTCCTTTGCTGCTACTTTGTTTCGTCTCTTCCCGCTCACTTTGCCATGCTGGTGCAGGAATTGCCGAGACTGCTTGCACTGGAGAGTCTCTCATCATGGAAGTTGGATCCTCATCTAGATCCCCACCTCTGTCCCTCTTATCTGGTGTCCCCAGTGGTGCTGGCTCTTGTGCTGCTGCTGCTGCGGCTGTTGCTGCTGCGTTTGTTGCCTTTGTTTGTGCCGCCTGGGCTTTGAGCACGACCTCCTCCAAGTCTTTCTCGTTCAAGATGGCCCCGAAACTCTGCTTCATTTTATTGACCTCGTCGCTGACAAGCATTTTGAACAGCTCCTTGTTCTGCCCTGGCCTCAGCATCTGCTGCGGTGTTGCCATGTCTCGTGCCAAGGTCAATGTGGTTGTACGCATCAGCTCGACCTTCCGGTAACTGCTGTCCTCCATGATCAGGCCTTTCTCCAACTGGCCTCTTTCATTCACGATCTCCGCCAACTCTTGTTCGGGTGGAATTTTTGTGCCATATCGTTTTGTGAACTCGTCCATGCCGATGAAGATCATACTTTTCCTCAGCACTAGTGCCGAGCTGGTTGTGTCTTGGACCGCTTCTGCTGTCCATGGGCGTGCCTCTGGTGGATGCTTGACCAGCCTCGATCGGGCGTTGGCCAGCTCGTTCTTGAACGCTAAGTCACTCTTTGCTTTGCTCACAATCTGAGTCCAATTCTCGTTGGGGTAGGCCAACGCAGCCACTGTCCCACAGAACCAACATGCAGGCCCAACTGGTATTTTTCGAGTCTTCGAAACTTCATGAGATGCCCAGGGCAAGTCCTCGCACCAAAAGTGACCAAATCAAGGTGGAAACATTTGAGAGATGTGGCAAGTTGCCACAAGTACTACAAACATCAAATACACCGAAGTCTAAATCAGAAAACTTGACCCTTGCAATGCAAAGACAGCAAGCAGCTGCCAATGACAGAATTTCCACACGGACTTGGATGCAGGTGGTTGTGTTCTTGTCAAGATAAGGATCCGCAGACGGTGATTTGCCACAGAGATCACAATGCACCGCAGCAACACTCGATGCAGAAGCACTTGTTGCCCCGCTTCCCTTCGCAGTACTGTCTTCCTCCATATCGTCCATCATCCATGAATCTACAGCATCCATTTGCATATATTTCTTCGAGCCTCACTGTCAGCAATGTGGATGCCCTCAAACTAGGAGAAAATGCACTGATGTCCACCACTTAGAGAATGGCTCTATGGCGTTGCGTGGCCCTTTTTCTTTTGGAGTCCAGCCTGAACTCCTGGAGCCAGATTTAGCGCACGAAGATAAACATGAAGAAGTCACTCCAGCAGAATCCAGCAGCGGATTCCAGCTCATGCATGTCACTCAGGCACAAATCTTTACTAGCTGAATGTGTGTGGTTGTTCCTCTGACTGAGCAAGTTTCGCAGAGACTCAGACACTGCCGATGGGTGATGAAGGCCGCAAATCTCAGCCATTTTCACACGTGACAAGCGCGAGAAGCTTCACGCATGTTTGCGTCAGAATCCTCCACAGGAGTCGATAAGACTCGCGACAAGAGCTGCCCAGCAACGGCAGTAATCTGAATGATGCCACAGACACACATTTGTTGCGAATGTGACAAATCTTTACTAGCTGAATGTGTGTAGTTGTTCCTCTGAATTTGCAAATTTCTCAAACACGGAAGGCAGCAAATCCCAGCCAATTTCAACAATTGAAGAGTGTGACAAGCTTCACGCATGTTTGTGTGAGAATCTTCAACCAGAGTCGTGATAAGACTCCGTGAGCGACCAGAGCTGCCCAGCAAGTAATGTGGCACTGATGCCAAAGACACACACGTGTTGCGAATGTGAATGCAAAACAAAGCACAATCCCATTCTTTCGGTAGAACTGTTTTACTGTATCCATGAAACATTCAATTCTGTCTGAATGCTATAGAGCAAACAACCAAATCCTCCACAAGAGTCCTGATAAGACTCGTGACCAGAGCTGCCCAGCAATGGCAGTAATGTGGCACTGATGCCGAAGAGTCTGGCACAGACACACAGTGGTTGCGAACGTGAATGCAAAGCAAAGTTCAATCGGATTTTTACAATGTAACTGCTTTACTCATATTCAATTCTTTCAGTCTACTAGAAAGCAAAATCATTGAAAAACCAACTACATCAACAAGGAAATTCCAATAACACTGAACCTTTCTTTCTATTTTGACTGCTGCTGAGACCCATATTATGCAGCCATGACTTGCACAAGGGATGAGCGCGAGACTCACGCATCTTTGTGTGAAAATCCTCCACAACACTCACGAGTTGTGATAAGAGGCATAAGACTTCTGACAAAAGCTGCACAGCAATGGCTGTGATGTGGCACTGATGCCGCAGAGTCTGGCACAAACACACACTGGTTGTCAATGCGAATGCAAAATTCAGATTCTAACTAATGACACTGCCATGGCAGCCATGCAAGTTTTTCAAACTTGCAAACAAATCACAATTCCATTTTTTACGGTGTAACTGTTTTGCTGTACCCGTCACAGTTTCAATTTGTCACTATAGAATTGCAACATTGAAAAAACAACCTTTTTAAAAACCTTTTTTAAACAATTTAAATACTTATTTTTTGTGCATGGTCGTCCAAACTTTTTTTTGCCGCAGCTGCTGCTACTCAATTTCGAAGAGTGCTATGATATCAGCAAAGCTACATGTGGATGCGTCTATTGCATACATGTTCTGCTCGTGGCGTGTTTGCCAAAGAAAGAGATAACGGAGTGACACCTACTCCCAAATGTCGAGTGTCAACGCCAGAGCTGTCATCACTGCTCCGATGCAGGGTGGTGACATTGACTCACCCGCAAGGTCTCGGACCTGCCCTGGGTTGAGGGAGAGCTTCCCCAATCTATCCAAGGCGGACTGCTGTGGCCAACCAAGCACAAGCAAGTGCTCCACAGGGGTGATCATACGATCCAACGAGTACGAGTAGTACGTCGACCCACTGCACATTGCACGGAAATGTGTACAATGACACTTGCGTGAGATGCACTGCGTCACGTCCAGCAGCCATGGGCACTGGCGGAGTGTGTCATCTCCTTTCTCTGCATGCTGTTTGTGGTAACGAGCATACGCGATGTCGATGACCTCTCTGACGCGCTCTGTGGCAGAAACTCCTCGGAGTTGCTTGCTAGCACGCCAGGACACTGCTGGGAGGCCCTCCTGCTTCTTCACCTTGTCGTGAACTGTGTGCCACTTCTGCTTGCTCTCGTATGCATCCGTGGTGTGAGCCTCGTCACGCACGGCAAGCTGAATGCCACACAAATAAGAGACCCATCTCATGATTCCCATCCCATCATTTATTGGCAGGGGTGGTGCTTTCCTGGACTCTACAGAGTCTACACATCTCCTCCCTCATGTCTTTAAGAATCCTTCTTGCCCAACATGCCATCCACGCAGCTCTTAAAACAATCCACGCTGCAGAAGACATGTGCTTCACTGTGAAAGACTTTAAGAGTGACGAAGTCAATTCAACGCAAAACTGCCAAAAGCAGCCAAACCCATACACAGTCACAGCGCAGACTATCTCAAGAAATTGTAAACTAAAAAAAAATGGAATCAGGGTTCTAGAAACACTGGACTCCGACCTCCCAATGTTTCCAAAACGTCTAATGACAAATGGGCAGAAAGGAATTAAAAGTAATTTTCCCCTGTGGTCTCTCAAGCTTTGACTCGCGTCACTTGCCGCAAACTTTTCTCGATGCTGTGCCGACTTGATGCGACAAGGAAGCTCTGAAGCCTTCAAGCCACCGTGGACTTGCCCATGTGTTGAGTAGGTCAAATCGACCCCAAAAAGGCGATGTATAATGATACTATAATCGATGTTGAAACGACGTCAAACCAAATTAAATCAAAAACAAACCATATAACCAATGTCAAAAGATCGACACTACATCGACATTGAATCGATGTCAAAACAAGGTCATATTTTAATAAATTAAAGATCGACGTTGCAACGATGTTGAATCGATGCCAAATTGATGTCATAATAACCTTGGTGTTGTACACCCCCAAAAGAAACGTTGCTGGAACGACGTAGAGACGACATCAAAAATGCTAACTGCACAAAGCGAAATCGATGGTGTTTTGATGTTGCTTTGACATTGGCTAAATTATGGAAATTCACCGTGGACTTTGGTTGTCTTCTAGAAATACACCCAACACAAGAGTCTCGCAATACTATTGAATAGCTACTGTCACTTGTCTCTGCTTTCATGACTACCCCAACTTCTCCGAAAATGTTACGCCTACCGGGCCTACCCCCCTCTGTGGCTCAAACGCCACGAGCCTGCAACAGCTCTCCAAATCATGCCTTGCGGCGGAGCCAGGTTCGGGCTTATGTAGCCCCACACGAGACCTTCTTTCAGAGTTTGTGGCACGCCATAATCTGTGTTGTGAGTACGTCTATTGCGAAGGCGTTGCGCTGGCGTAGTTGCTACAATCTTGTTCTGACGCACCAGCTCCTCCATTTGTTTGTGAACGTGCTCCGGCACATCTTTCGCCTTCTTTCCAAGCTTGCCTTCACATTGCTGTCGCCAATTAATGGTGAATGGACTGCACCATCTCGAATGGTTGAGGCTCACACACTTGTCGAGCAGACTCTCTTCCAAGAGAAGGCCATTCTCAAGCGCCTCTTGTAGCATTGCCTTGACATCCGGTTTCATGTGGGATTCGCGGTCAGGTAGCCCCAGGCCTAGGATGATCCAAGCCTTCAGCATGTGGCGTGCTTTGCTCTCTGAGCCTGCCACGTTGAAGGATAGTTCCTTCGAGCACTTCGTATGGTGATGACATGTCATCTGGTACCCTGTGAGCACACCATTTGTAAACCGCTGTACATATGAGTGATCTCCCCACTGGACGGTGTGACTTGCATCTCGAGTTGTGGCCTTGGCGGCCCTTGGTTTCGCATGAGAGTCATCCCCTCCAGATGTAGCAGCCAAAGCACTTGTTGCCACAGGCTCTGTGGGGGTTCTCTCTTCAGGGCTGCTGCTGCTGCTGCTGCTGTTGTTGCTACTACTGCTGGTAGATCTTGACGACCTTTTCGAAGGTGTTTTGTTGTGTGAGGTTGCTCTGCTGTATGGGGCTTCGACCAACAACTGCATGAGGTCCTCTGAGAAGTTGATGTCCTCATCGGGATCTCTCTCCTCTGTTGTTCCCTGCTCCTCCTCATCCTGCTCATCCACCTCTCCTGAGTCAAAGTGTTGAGGTTCACTCTCAGGCTGAGTCTCAGGCTCAGAACCATTGTTTTCGCGGAGCAAATGGAACTGCTCTCTGGATGTCCGTCTCTGCTGCTCTGCGCTCCACCACAGCAATTTCTCCACCTCATCAGAGAGCTCAACTTGGACCACTGTCTGGCTTGCCACACAAGGAGTCTGCCGCTGAGACAGGATCCCGTAGGTCACAGACCAGTCACCTTCGCCATTGAAGAGCTTCATGAAGCTGTACTGTGTCTCAAAATTGGGTGTGTCATCCACCTCCATCACATGCATGTTGACATACCTTGCCTTGCAAGTTCTGTCCCTGTGCTGAAGCAGAAATTCTTTGAGAGTGTCACAGTCAAGAGGCTTGTCAGGAGCCAATCTCAAGAATGTTGGGCGCCAGGGACTCAGGTACATGCAGCTCACGTGTGTTGTCTTTATGTCGACAATGCGATCGCCGACCCCTCTAGAAAACCAAAAAAGCACCACTTCTCCTCCCAGCAACGCAGCTTGCTGTGGCTTCAGTAAGCACTTAAGCGTTTTCTCTGCAGCTTGCCAGAGATTCTTTGTGAGGACGCCTTGCGCACTCTTATGACAGATGCAAGTCCCAGCCTTGCAGCAAGTGCTTTCTCGGACACCTGTAACTTTGCGTGGAGGCCCGCGAGGCAAGCCCCTGTGTTGTTCAGTCCACTCTCTTGACAGCTGTGCGATACTTGCTGGTTTGCTGTCCTGGCCACCAGTGCTGCAGCAACTGACCGCGTCAAAGACTAGTGCACATGCATCGCAAGTAGCAACTTCTTGCACCCAAGCGCCAACTCGTGCAAGGTCTGGGTCTTTGGCAGCTGCGACAGCTGTCCTACACAATGACTTCAAGCGAATCTCCTCCTCCTCATGGCTTGCAGTGATTGCTGCTGCTCTCTCTGTGTTAATGGCAGCAACGTGTGTTCTGAGAATATCCTTGATTTCCATCTCAACCAGTCTCTCTCTTGTCGCTGCAGACTCTGCATGTTCCATTCCAGAGCACTCCATGCCAGAGTCTACGATGCACTCATCGAGCGACCCCCCAGCAACTGAAGACCGAGTAGCGCTCTTCGTTGGAAAGCTCACACCTCCGATGCGGTGCAGAACTGCACCTATGGGAATGTGCGACACATGAAGGACTGTGCACAAATCGTCAGACACCAAATGCCTTGTCATGTCAGACAAAAGACCACGATTGTCACATAACGAGTTGTTTCACATACTGTAACACACAGTAGATTGGAGTGACTGGACATGACCTGAAGACGCGCTCCCCCCCACACATGCAACCATCTCTGATCTGGCGCCATGCACATTCGCATAGCAAGTGTTACCGTGACATGTAATTTGGAGGCCAAACACACTGGAAAAAGCCCTGAAGCCTTCCACGTCAAAAAGAATCGTTAATTGTGACACCGCCATTTGTTGCTCTTATGGATTTGACCATCAGGAGCAGTCTCTCTGTGCGTTTGGTTCATATGACTGGTTTTCACAACAAGCATCAACTCCAATTTCTGGATTCAGGAAAAAGACAAAAAAGCAATGTGTAATGAAACTGTAGCAGTGCCGTGTGTGTTGTCGTTATTTCCACTGCTTTGCTGCAGCACAGTATTCGGTCTGACTTTATCTTGAGATGTTAGTTCAATATTCAAAGTGGATTGGGATGCTTCAGTTTATGTCTTGGCACAAGTCCAACAGTTCCAGAGATGAACTGGTGTGGATGTTCTGCAGTAGGAAGTGTTGCCAAAGTGCGGACACAACCAGGAATCACAATCCATAAGAACAAATACAAGAGATCAGACCAACTCAGAAACACTCTATTTCTGAGTGCAAGTTTTTCGCAACGACCCAAAGCGATGGGTGGGGAAGTAGACATGTTGTGAGGCAAACCAGCTTGACACCTGGTTTATATGTGCAAGCAGCAAGCTCGTAAAACCACACTTACAAACTCCTCTGCACACAGCTTCTCGGGTTTGAATCGCTTTGAGTGGTCTTCTTTGACAGCACATAGAAGAAACGACCAGGATTTGAAATCATCTTGAAACCACTTTTCATTTTTGTATGTGTGTGTGTCTGTGTGCAATGATTCATGAGGCAGCAACAACGCCCTCAATCAAAGACTTTCAAAGTCAATATCTCATCATCTCTTTCACGGCGGTTCTTTTGTGGAACACACACACACCCACACACATACACACACGGACGGACGAGCACACAGACTCTCTTGCATGGTTTAGGTCTTTGGGATGTTGGTCTCTCCAATGCTGCTAGTAGGACAAGCCGCAAGCGTCACAAGTCACAAGTTCACAAGGGTTTTTGCCACTTAAAAGAAATAACACTCCTGGAAGCACAAAGTCTACAGCATGAAATAGATAGTTTTGCACAAGCCTGTCAAGCAAGAACACATACAAGATGCTTGCAAAGTCTAGAAGCCCAATGGCATGAGCCTGCGCGTCTCGCACATGCAGCCC
>JAAMXW010977446.1:0-10233 GCA_019702695.1 Amphidinium carterae
GTTAATATGTTTGTTAACATTTGTTACTATTTGTTAATATTTTTGTTAATGTGCAGTTGAGATAAAAAAGCCTTTACTCCTCAAGCCTTCACGCGGCAAGGCTGTTGATCACTAATTGAGGGGCCCCACTAGCTAGAATGGCTGCGGACATAGATCCGGCGCTGTCAGATATGTGTATTAGGGACGTGGTGTATGGAGGGCATACGCACGAGCAAGCATATCCGATTGACCAGACCTTATTCCAGTTGCCTGGAAGTACCTCATTTCCTGCCAAGCCAATGGCAGCTACAGAGTCCTACGATGGTATTATTGATGAGCAGACATCTACCATTGCAGAGCATGAAGTACGCTTCCTTCGATACACCCCCACTCAGAGGAGCCCGCAGAGTGCATATGCACAGTGTGAATCCATGCCAAGTACGTCACACAGTCTCGATGCAGCTTGTATGTCTTTCGATTTGGGAGTCAATGCATACAGGTCTGCACACCCTAGTAAACATCGCACCATTGAGTTTACTCAGTATGTTGTGCACAGCCGTTCTTCTTCCTACGAGGGTAGATCAAGGCCGGCTTACACTATGGGCAGAACTAAGGACAAGGACAGGAAGGCTGAGTCAGAAAGGGGTCGCTCGAGCAGACATGTTGAGGAGGAGGTAGCACGCATGCTGAGGGAGGCAGAAGCCCATGGCAGCTTTGGAGAGAGGAGCCGCAGTTCGAAGCAACTTCGACGACCAATTGAACAAACCACTAGGCCAAGCACAAGAGGAAAGGAGGTACGACAGCCTGAGGAGAGACGGCAGAGTAGCGTCCCAGGTGCCAGTGGACCCAGAGGAACAGCTGAGGAGAGGGGGCGCAGCCACCAAGTGAGGGAAGTGAGGTTGCAAGAGGCAGTGAAGAGAGAACCGTTGCAGCGCAGGAAGCGCAATCCAGAGGAATCAGGCGTGAGATCACACAAAGAGGATCCGCAGAGGTACGCTAGACGTATTGCAGCAGGCCAGGAGCCGTCAGTGGAGGCTATCCCTAAAAAGATGCCCAGAGGTGGAGTAGCGACTGGTTCGAACGCGCTACCGCTGCAGAGAGCCATCCTCACACCACGCCCCAGGTCGGCCAGTCCCACAGCCCTTCGCGAGGAGAGAAGACAGGCAACCGCTGAGGAGACTGAGCAGAGAGCCGCAGCTGGTATTGAGGACTACGTGACTTTAAGCACGGCAGAGAGCCCACCCTGGCTGCCTGATTATATACGTGGTGCGATGGTGGTGCGACCAGGAAGAACAGGGAGGCAGCTGGCATGTCGGCTCTGCCTGATGAATATAGGTGGTCGAAAGGCCAAGTGGTATGCTGACTTTGATACGCTCTGGATGCACTTTAGAGACGTGCACCACAAGAAAGCTACACAAGCTGCGATGATCCTTCACCTTGCTGACAAGTGGACGCTCTTATCCGACACGCACAGGGAAAGCGGCCTGGGGTGGTGCCTTCAATACTTTGATACTCGACCTGCTGAACACAGCACATGGGGATCCCACGATGAGGCGATTGTGCTGAACCCTCGGGCCATTTTAGGCACGACAGGTGTCTCACTCCATCCGAGCTTTCGTAGCACGCCTGATGAGCAGAAGTTATTGCAGGTACGGGAAGCCTACGAGAATGATATTGCGCGTGCAGCAGACAGCAAGCTGAGGAGACAGCCAGGGCAAACGCCACAGCAAGTGCGCTCAAAAGTGAAGGCGAACACCAGCAAGGACACTCAGACCAGGCCAGGTATGAAACCCACCATTGGGGAAGGGCGCCGACCGTATCCATTTGGTCCTTTAGAACCACTCAGGCAACAAGGGCGCTTGCCTGGTACACAAGAAATTAGCTCGGATGAGGACAAAGGTTTGCTGCAGCTTATCCGCTCTGAGCACAAGGACACGCCGCTCTCAGAGCACCCAGCTGCCAGCTCTGGTGCGCCACATCTGACCCCAGGACAGGTTTCAAACCCTGACGTCGCACCAACAGAGACACCAGATACGAGGGAGCGTTTGCTACATGCAGTAGAGGAGAGCCAAGGCCAGGATAACCCCCCTGTGATTGCAGGAGGTCATGAGGAGGTAGTGCGCAGTCTTGCAGCCCAACAGCCGCTGACGCCTGACTCTGCACAACAGCAAAAGAAGGTATTGCAGCCACACCGTGTTACGCAAGTTGAGGAGCCGCTAGAGGAAAAGACAGAGGAGGCACAGGAGGTTCCAGAGCAACAACCTTTGACACCTGCTCCATTGGCACCGGCGCATCCGCGCCCTAAGTGGGCTATCAGGCACGCAGAACACAGTGAGGAGCCAGCCCTAGAGACGCATCCTCCAGGTATCACAGCAGACACTAAGGTACCAGACACACATGTGGAAGCTATTGCACAGTCCAAGGAGGACTATGAGCAGAAGGATGCAGCTCCTGCAGATGCAGGCAATCAGGAGGTCTTGGTCACAAGGGATTGGCCGGCAATGAGTAGTGAGGCCAAGGTCACCACACCGCCACAGGAAAAGGAGAGGCACCAGCAGGAAGCAAGCATTGGCACAGCAGAGGCTGCTGTGCTGCAGGCTATTGCCCTCTTACGTTCCAAGGGCTACGCTGTTGAGGCGCAGGAAAAAGAGGATGTGCATGTCTCACCCTCTGACGATCTTGTGCTTGTCGACTCTGATTACGACTTTGCACCGTATGGTACCAGCACACCCCCAGAAACAAGACTGACTAGCACTCACTTGGGTGACACACCAGCAACTGCTGAGAACACGGGGGGAGGCAGTGACGTTGATGTGACCTTGCAGGAGGACGATTTACTTGCCGACATATTGCCTTTGGTTGCTGCTAGCACACCTGCACCAACAGACATTCCAGGTCTGATCCAAAACCTACGCTTGTCTCACACTAGAAATGGAGTCAAAACATTGCTCTTGGGCCACATCCAAACCAGGGGTCGAGAGTTTGCTTTGCGCACTGTTCAGGAGCCAGCCGTCACTGCTGTGTTGCAGGAATACATCTGTGAGCATGTGCCTGCTCTTCGACGACGACAATTTGCTATTGCAGTGGTGGAAGGTCACTCCTCTGACTGGCATGTTGACGCCAATCCTGAGGTTTACATTGCAAATCCCATCAACTTTGAGGGTGTAGTATTGCAGGTGACAGGGTTTCCCGACACCACCCTCACGCAAGCTTTCACAGCGTTCAACGCCATGCGCAGCCACAGAGTCATATCCAGCCATCAGAGAAGGCTGTTGGTTGCTTACGTTCCTGCTCACCTCAGGGCGGGCGCCCAACGAGATGTCCGCTTCCATGTACAAGGAGGACCAGAAACACTCAAGGTGCCGTACCAGCGACTTTGGCAAGAGACGCCACTCTTTGAGGAGCTATCGATTGGAGTCAGCCTGCGTGCCATTGCAAACTGGTACTGCGAAAAGCGCCACAACTTCCCCCTCCCAGACATATGGCAGGTGCTGGGTTTCTGTATGCGCAGGATGCAAGGAGTCTGGAGGCCATGCCGGCTGCCAGTAGGGGCGCTGGTCCTACATGATGATCGCGTTGTTAGCCTTGACATTGTATTGCCAGGACATTCAAGGTACGATGATCGCCTCAACTTTGCTGGCGGCGTACTCAGAGGAGATGGAGCTGTCTTTGACCAGGGTCTCCCCTCCATTGGACGACCAGGAGCTGAGGCACACTTGGACCACAGGTTGGATCAGGGCGCATTGTTCAGAGGTGGAGGTACTGGTGGATCACAGGACCCACTATTCACAGGTGGAGGAGGAGGAGCCCCGCCCAATGACGGAGTCCTGATCAAGCGCATACGTGACATTGACTGCCGCTTCACAGTGCACCAAGCGAGAATGTTGCTCTCTAGCAATAGGGTATCGAGGGCGGCAAACTCAGGAGACTACTGGTCCCTGCGACAAGCCATTGAGGCGGAGCACAAACGCCTCAACCTGTGGCCCAAAGGACATGTCCCTGATGCGCCAAAGCGCACGCAACCTCCACTTCGAGAGAAGGAACAGGCAGAAATTTCTTTGCTTGACGACCAGATCACTGTGGCTGGCCAACCGGTACCGGTGAGAGCGGCGCTACGACATGATAGCGCAGGTGTACAGCTTGTCAATTCTGCCAGTGAGCTGAAGACTTTGGCCTACCAACATTGGAGGTCCTCCCATGACCAGTATGCAGTCTCCCCAAAGGTGTACACCTACGGCAAGGAGGAGCAGATGGACACCATCACTTCCAAGGCAGTGGTCTTGGTCATCAACGTCACACGTGGAGGACAAACCCAACAGTTACCAACCAATCTGGTGCTGTGGCGCATCGCTGGAGGAGAACCTGAGGTGAGAGGTACCCATAAGTGCATAAAAATTGCAGGCAACACGACTCAGGTAGTGCGTCTCAAACTCACAAAGGCCATACGTGGGCAAGGAGTTTGGGTCCCTCCAGTTCTCACCTTGAAGGACTTCAAGCACGTTGTAAAGACTGTCAACCCGAGCCTTGCCGCCCGATTCTGTGACGTATGGCAGATGCCGGGGATGGAAACGACTCAAGTCTTCCTGGCGCGAGTTATGCAAGCTGATGTACATGCTGTTATGGCGGAAGGTGCTGCTGCTGGACTACAGGTGGTCAACAACATGAGGGATGCCACGAACATGAAGGTGCTTTGGCTCAAGGCGCGCAATATGGCAGATGCAAAGAAGGAGGCGGCGGATTTGATCGTTGAACTTGCTGAGGACGCCACATGGAAGAGAGCCTCAGCGCTATGTCTGCGACAAGAGAAAAACAAGCTCAGCTACGGTATTCGAGTACGAGAAGAAGACTATGCGACAGTGGCTAGTGCTGCCGGACGTGACCAGCGCAGGCGCTATGTGATGTCTGGGTGCCTACAATCCTGGATCAGTTGGGATATTACCAACATTTGTTCCGAACTGTCATGGAAAGCTGAGGTGGTGCGCCAAATCAATAAGCGCACTTGGATTGTCGTTGCTGACGAGGAACCAGTGGTTTGGCGACAGCTCATTGAAAGTGGATATGAGCGCACTACCCTTATGATACGGCCGTATGAGGAGAGACAGCGAGAACAGCAGAATAGGACACCGGAATGGAAGCTTGGTCAGCGCAGTTGGGCAAGTGTTGTCCAAGGTCCGGTAGCGCTCAAGCCAGAGCATCAGCATGGCGATCACGACAGGGATTTCTGGGAGCTTCGCGAGGACTCCGGTGAGGAAACACCCTGGGATACCACAATCAGCTCACCTCAGGACATGGAGACCGAAGCGGATGAGTGGGCCAACCAATGCTGGCACAGTTGGTGGACCCCTGAGAGTGACGACCAGCAAAGCGCTGAACAAGAGCACATGGATGAACAGCTTCCAGGCGATGGTATCAATGATGACTGGGTTGAGAAAACTTACAAAAGGCCCCACAAAAAGGCGGAGGCAGACAAGCGAGGGCGTGTACCTGGCTCCAATGCCACTTCCGAGGAGGAACATGCGAGAAAACAGCAGCGCAAGGAGGCGGCCCCTACTGGTATTGACGCACTGTTACAGGAGTTGCGTGAGGAGAAGGCGCAGCTCAGAGCTGAGAACCGTGAGCTGAGGGCCAAGCTAGACGAAGTCCTAGCCCGCTTGGCTAGCACCGGGGTCGATGGCGACCATTATGAGGCTGATGTCACTACTGGCCAGCACGTGCTTTTCCCTCGCACCTTTGCTGCAGAGGTAAGCTATCAAATTGGATTGAGCGGAGGCACAGCAGTTTTGTGTCGCAAATGGATTGCCATGCGCGAGCACAAGCCCTTTGCTGGGGCGCTCGCTATGCGTACCACATCGGCATGGTTGCAACTTACCTCAACGGCGGGCATCTGTGTTACATCCATTTATGGCAAGGTAGGCCCAACTGAAAGGCAACTTCGTGAAGAACTTACTTCCATCCACAGTTGGGCCACAGCAGAACGCAGCCCATGGGTTATCATTGGCGATTTCAATGTCGACCCAGAGCGCATCCAGCAAACAAATTTGCCTGGTTTCACAGGATCCACCCTTATGGCTACCTCTGGGGATACGTGCATCAGTGGTGCCACCAAAACTCGAAGAGACTACGCGCTTGTGAGCAACAAATTGCTCAGTGCAGGCATGGCCATGTGGACACACGACTTTGGGGTACGGCCTCACTTGTCTGTCCACCTGCGTTTAAAGCAAAAGCTTCCCAACCATCTTGTATGGCAACCAAGGCGTCCGGTACAACTCCCGCGGCAGCCGCCCCCTCGCCCACTCAATTGTCTGGAAGGACACTATACCTCCGCTGATCGGGATGTCACCGCATCACTAGCTGATATGGATGAAGTCAGTGATCATTGGCGTTGTTGGCAGGTTCGAGCTGAAAAGATTCTTTGCGATATATACGGGCAAGAGTGCAGCGAGGCTACGCGAGGCGTGCCCGAGAGGTGGGTCCAACTTCCGTACCAGTCTCTGTGCAAGATCCAGGAGTATCGTGGCTGGACGAAAGAACAGCAAACCTGGCAAGAGGCGCTCACAGTCTTGGAGGAAAATCGCTTGATCACGCCCAAACAGGCTTTTCGATGGCATGAGGTAGTCGGGACCTTTGTCCTCTTCAACATATGGTGGACATTTCCAGCGGTAATGGCCGCGCAGAGGAGCCGTCAACAGAACTTCTGTCTGGCGCTCCAGGCAGCTATGATCACGAGAGCTCAGGGTGAGCTGAAGGCAGCGGCTCATCAACGCACACGAGATTGGAGGAGTTGGCTGGAAAAAGCAGACCACAAAGGAGGCCGCGCCATCCACCAATGGCTTAAGGCAGACTGCTACACTGATGTCGATATCCAAGCAGGAGACCAAGTGGTCCTTGGTGATGCAGCAGTTCACTTACTGCATGACAAATGGAAGCAGTTTTGGCATGTAGCAGATCTCCCACAGTGGCATGTGACGGAGACGGATGAACTACAGCCCATCACTACTGAGGAGGTGCAAAGTGCTTGCCAAAGTATGAGCTATGGCAAAGGAGCTGGATGTGATGGATTTGTGGCAGCTTGGATACAATGGCTCCCCATGGATATGCTGCAGTGGCTTGCTGATCTACTCAATGCATATGAGCGACTCCCAGGAGATCAGCCTACCACAATGAGGACCATGATTGCCCTCATCCCGAAACCAAATGACCGTACCGGCATGCAGCGACCAATTGCCCTCACGGGACTCCTCATGCGCCTCTACTCAAAGATCCGCAGCCGACAGGTCAAGGTGTGGCTTACCCATGTCTTGCGTAGTGAACACGTAGGGGCCTCCAGCCTAACCTGTGAGCATGCAGGCCTCCAACTGGCTGTCCATCAGGCTGCTGCACGCATGCTCAAACAAGACCAGGTACTTATTTCCTTGGATTTGGAGAAGGCATATGAACGAGTCAGGCACTGCCAGATGGGTCCTATTCTCCTGAGATTGGGCTTTCCTCCCAGGATATTGCGCACTTTGCTGCGAGGCTACAGTGGGCCCAGACAATTGAAATGGCAGGGTTGTTATTCAAATATCTCCGTACACACAGGCATCACCATCTTGGCTGGCTGCGCAAATGCCACCATGTTGATGCTAGGAACCTTGATTCCCTTGTTGGAAATGACCTCTGCTAGCGCGCGCAGTCTTACTGACCCAGCACTGGATCTCACCCAGAATTGCGTGGACGACTTGGAGTTCCTGTTTGTAGGACAGGGCGAGGAGCTGCTCGACAATGTCACACATACGATGGGTAAAGTCGAAGATTACATGCAGGTGCAAGGACTCAAGTTGTCTGAACGCAAATGTATTGTCATGGCCAGCACTAGACGATTGCTTCGGGACCTCATGCCACGTCTGGGTAACACTTTGTACACTGATCTCACTCATCATAGAATTTTGGGCTGGCAAGCACAGGCTACCAGGCGCCGACACACCAAGATCCAAAAAGGGCGCATCCAGAGTGCCACCAGGAGAGCATCCCGCTTGAGGGCCATCCTCAAGCATGGAACGGGGCGCAAGTATGCCAAGTACCTACGGACCAACATCCAGCCCACGGCCCTATGGGGAGGAGCGGTAGGTGGGCTTGCCCCAGGCGTCTTACGAAAGATGAGACATCAACACGCTCGAATAGCTGTCCACATGAACCATCGATGCCATCCACCGGACGGCATACGTGCAGCAGGCAAAGTGGAATACGACCCAGCCCATCAGCATCACGCAGCGATGCTCCGCTTGTGGCACTCAGTCCTCTCTGGTGATATTGTTGAGCCCACTGTGTGGGGTATGGCAGTGGTTGGTGCTGCAGACGAGTTGAGACGCTGTACCCACCCATGGGGTGGAGGCTGCCCTGTCAGGGCGCTGCTAGTGACTTTCACACGTTTGGGGCTGGAACTTGACAGCCTCGATACGATACGCTATCAAGGAGCGACTTTCCCCGCGGGGTGCTTTGGGGTTAAGGAGTATGCTCGATTGGGCTACTTTGCTTCCAAGCAGTGGTCAGATATTAATGCAGGACATCCCAGGCGTGCTTGGCAGGGTATACATGAGGCCATGCGCAAGACTGATGAACAAGTGAAGTACTATATGGTTCAGGCTGCTGCTGGTGGAGTTTGGCACAGTGGCCATTTCGATACGGAAGCCTTGTGCGCTCTTTGTGGTATGGAGCCGGCAACGCAACAACATCGACTGACTCGCTGCCCTAGGTGGGACTCGCTCCGACATGAGACACACTTTGCCCAAGCATTTGCCTACTTGAGGCATCGACACAGTGTTGAGGACATTTGCAACTTCAACTGCACTCAGGTTCAACTCCCAGTGGTCCCTGAGCCTCCCCTGCAAGGCCCCTTTACGCTCGAGACGCCAGTCATCGGCTTTGTTGATGGATCTGCATACCACCCGAATATGCCTGAGTTACGCAGAGCCTCGTTTGCATGGGCCCTACTCCAGGAAGGACAGGTTCGCGCTAGCCAGGCGGGCAGAGTACCGCCGGAGTACTTTGAACAGACTGTGGCACAAGCGGAAACGTTGGCGCTTGCGCGATTGCTTGAGGAAACCACACAGGACCTCCTTATCTATTCAGACTGTCTAGGAGTCATACGTATCTGGGATCGTGGCAGCACCTATTTATGTTCAGGCAAAGTGAGGTATGCTTCTATTTGGAGACGCATTTGGAGAGCTGCTGAAGGAAGACACATCTCCCTGCGTAAAGTGGCTGCGCATCAGAAGGAGCCTCCCAGATCACACCCCTCGTGGACGCAGTGGGCAGGCAATGACGTGGTCGACCGACTTTCTAAAGCAGTCCTGCGCGCTGAAGAGGAGAATCCAGCTTACAGGAGAGCCTACTATGAATGCAAGACGCTCAAAGCAATTCTGGGTATGCATGCCCAAATTATGACGCGCATGGCTACTGACCAGAAATGGGACTACCCATGGTGGGAAGCCCATCGGAACCCTGCACACGACCCATTGGGCAGCAGACACTGGGTGCCACCCCAATGGTTGCTACGCTTTGCCAATACTATTGCGACCTTTGATTTTGCTGAACCAGTACCTAGGCCACTCCAGCCTCTTGCTACTGCGCCATTATCTCGCAGACGCCGCCAGGTTGCTAAGCACCTGGTCATTCACCCTACGCATCAAATGTGGCTCGCTTATGATGTGGAAGACTCACCGGTCCTGTTCTGTCGACAATGTGGAGCCTATTCAAGCAAAGCTTCACGACTTTTGCCAAAAGACTGTGGTGCCACCCGTGTGCCAGCCAACATCCAGACACCGCAGCTCTCAAGACTGCGCCGAGGCTTGCACCCACAAGCAACTAAAGGCCATATGGAAGGGTTACGTATGGTGACATTGGAGGAGGCGTATTCCATCCTGAGAACCACTTTGGTCCAGGGCAGAGGAGGAGCTAGACCTGACTTTCAGCTCTAGTTGCCATAGCTTGTGAGTGACTACCATCTGTGTCTCTGGCATTGTTGGGTCGGTCAAAAAAAAAAAAAAACAGTTGAGATAAAAATCACTACAAACAATTTTCCAATGATTTGGAATTACTTAGATTGCAATACAATCGCATTCTTCAATTACTCAAAATTACTTAATCTGACAAAGCAATTAATTACTTGATCTTAGAAAATAACAAGTGCAGTTTTCCAAGTCTTCAGACTCTTGTTCCGTGCTTGCACTTGTATGCGTTAACGTACACATCTGGGCCGTCATGTTTCATGATTGC
>JAAMXW010977482.1:0-10707 GCA_019702695.1 Amphidinium carterae
CTTGCTAAGAAAATTATAGTTTTAATTACTTCCCCTGGGCATTATGTAATATAACTGTAAGTGCTTGAACTCCATTTTCTTTGCAACTTCGATTTTTATCTTTGTAGGAGTTGGATTTTTCAGTGTATTCTTGACTGTAGACTTGACAACAGCGATGTTTTTGTTCACACTTGCCCATTGAATGAAGATTCTCAGTGAATCAGCAAGTGCGCAGCGTTGCCACAAACAAGCATTGCAAAAGCGCGTAATATGTGGTGTCTATTTCGCGCTGTGCCCAACTTCCGAGGGAAAAAGAGGCACGGTGATGACACATTGGTCTTGCCAAGTCCGCTTCCACAGTGGATGTTTGAAAGGTTAAACGGTGTATATGCCAGTCAGAGGGCTGTTCTGGAAGACGCGCGGAAAAACCTGTTCTTGTTGGCTTGGGTGGAACCTGGATGTCTTTATGAGGGGGTGTTGACTGCAGGTTGGGATTATGACGCACCCCCCCGCCCTCAACCCACCCAATTCCCAGAAAAACATTAATTGACTCAAAAAAGACGCAAAAAAAGGGTGCCAGGGGCTTCATAAGGCTGGAACGAAGAATGCCGCGTGCTGCATGAGTACTACATTGCGGAACCTGACGCTTACTCCCTCCGGATTGCTTCTGATATCTACTGGCTGGAGGACGTGAATGGTTACATTGAAGGCGTGCTAAAAAACAAGAGGCAGCTATTTTCCCAAGTCTCCGTCGATGCCAACATCCAAGGGGTGCCAATCACTCACTGCACTAACGGGGCTCAAACAACAATCCTGCAGACCTTGCCAGAGGGTGTCACAAAGCTGAACATTCTTGGCATTCCCATCGCTGTGCTGGAGCTAGTGGCATTGGGCAGGTGGAAGTGGGCTCTAGTTCGCGCAAGCTGGCACGAGACGACATCTAAGAGGCAACCCTGCTTGTGGTGGAGTGACTTTCCCACCAGCGCTTGGTTGAGCCATGTGGCAGATGCTACAAGAGGTCCTCAGGTTTCTGACCCCAGAACGCCACAGAACCCCCCAAACCCCAAATAATGACAAATGGATCTGGATTTTTTTCACAACCAGAGGTGCTGAGTGCACATGCCGCTTTCACAGCTGACCGCTTGGACAGTGTGTACAGTACGCTTCGTGAGTGCGCCGTGGAACGAATTGGAAGCATTGACGCTACAGAGAGGGAGGATGCACGATTGCCGTTGGAGAGCGCCTTGACTGATCTGCAGCACATCACAAAGGAAGTTCGCTATGGCACGCAATCTCTGCATGCGGGGAGACTTGTGTCACACGGTGTGTACTTAGAAGCGACGCGCATGGTGCAGCAGATTATCTTGAGCATGTCACTCAGAGATCGTGGAAAGTTGAAGCGTGTTCTGTGCAACGCAGTGCGCGCCATGTTGCCGTCATCTATGGCGGATCTATGCCAGGACATCTGCAAGAGAATTCTGCATGCATTTCATGTGGCAGTCACTGTGATAGTCACAATGTTCCTCCTGTCACGCACGTGTCAAAGTCACAATGTTCGTCATGTAACACATGTGTCAATGCCGGCATGCAGGCGAGCATGCGTGATATCTGGAGAGAGGATCAGGTGGCCGTCGCTTCAGCAACCACCCTACAACGTGGTCGTTTCTTCCTCGACGTCGCAATGCTTCAAGCAACACGTGCAGCAAGATTGGAGAACCCTTCATTGCTAAATGGTGTGCGGGTCGGTTGGGCGGATTCATCGCCACAGTTGGGTGCAGATTGGCTACTCATGCTTTCACAACACGTTCCTGAAGACAAGGTTGTTTCAGTCTTCCATGCTTCTCTTGCTTTGGCACGAAGGAACGATAGCGGGCACGCAATGGATGAGGATACAATGGATGAACATGAGGAAACGCTGCGTACATCGATAACAATGAGTGCACACATACCCGTTGGTCTAGGTTCAGGTGAAACTTCCTTGGCTCACAAAGCATCGGCTTTGGTTCATGCTCACATGCTGGAGTGCCCCGACCTAGTTGCAACGGAGACGATGCTCGGATCGTACTATGCATATTGCACAGATATGGGAGTCGAAATGGGGTTGAGTAGTTTTTGTTCGCAGAGTTTGTCGGCTTGCCTACCCAAGTACTTTCAACAAGGCAATGTGTGTTGTCCCTCAGCTCCCACACTTGGCACACCGCAGTCCCACGAAAAAACATTACATTGCAATGTCCTATTTACTCGGGGTCTTTGCAATCTCTCTCTTTTCCAAACTCCATTTGGTAACATGTAATTTGTCCTCCTTTTTGTTGGGAATGGAACAATGCACGAACAAGATGGCTCCAACCTCGTGCCTAAGGTTTCTCTTTGCAGTGGCATTTAACAGTTAAGCATTGCAAATCTAGTTTATGGCTGTTTTCTTGCATGCTCTACTTCTTTTTGGAACCAACAGACAAATCGCAACGACATTAAATATTATAAACACGCACAAGGGGAGAGGGGTCATGAATTGGAATACATGATCACACAGATGCGCTCGCGGACGATGTTTGCATGCATGACGATTGGGATGGTTCCAGCGCCATCGGTCCGCACAAAGAGCTGATGCCAAACGCTGTGCCTATTCCTGGAATTCTACACCTCACCCACAATCTGGCAAAGGACATGACGGACGTGCTGCCACAATGGCAACATCACAACCGCAGGCTAAAGCAACTCAACAAGTTGGTTCTTGGTCATCGTCGCGACAGGCTCAAGGCACGTGTCTTAATTCCAGGGAAGATAAGCGAAGATGGTTTGCGGTTGCTGGACAAGATTGAAGCTACCATGTATGAGAAAAGGTGGCTCGAGGTCGTCAAGTTCGTGCAGCAGGTGCTACCACTACTACCTCTACTACGCAAACATTGGTCCGAAGGAGCCTACGGTCACCGCGCGTGCAAATGAAAAAACCCGGAATATCAGCCCACACCCACAACACCCCAAACCAAGAAGAAACAAAGTCAGCAAAAAGAACGAAACCAAACAAAATTTCCTGCAGATGTCAAACTACGGTTTTGCCCTTCCTGCAATTCGCGTGCAGTGTGCACACGTGAGACAAGACATGCATCACAGGTCGCGAGCAGAACGATGACAGGGACAGCGAGCACGGTTTTCAGCCAGATGTTATCACTCACCTCTTGGAGGATCCGCTGTTCTATGCCTACAATCGCATGTTGTTGGCATTGCAAGGAGTTCTGCAAGGATTGGCATCTTGGGCTGAGGGCTGTCCGTGCCATCAAAATATCCAACCGCACGCTACAGCGCAACAGCACCAAATGGCTGCTTCGTGTCCAATGCGGGGTAAGCGTGCACCAGAGCTCGCATCGGGGGCACTGGAGGCTGTACTGAAACGTCTTTGCCACATGCACTTGGGCACCTTGCTTGCTGATCACACAGAGGCCTCGTACTCACCGCAGGTCTTGGAAGCACTCGCAAACGACTTTGATTGTGGCCGCAATTATCTTCTAGCTTCTCTGGCGAACAAAACGTCCTATTGGAACGCCTTGCCATGGCTGCTATTCGGTATGTCACATCACAACCCCACTGAGAGCCGACGAGCAGCGCTGCGTGCACTGAAAGCTTGGGATTCACTCCAGAACTGCGCGAGGAGCAGCACCCGGTTACTAAACAACTTCTAAGTCCAGCGTGCTTGAGAGGCGATGTTCTAGAACTTGCTAACACCGGCAGTGTGTCCTTACCCCTCTTGCAGTGGCTGGCAGCGTGGAGGTGGAGACTTCCTTTTCAAAACAATTTTGCCTTACACCCTGCCAGGCAAAACCTCACTACAAACATACCCAAATAAAAAAAATAAAGATAATTCAAACAAACACTCAACATTACGACCACAAAACATACCACACAGAAGTTTTCTCCTATATTTTATGAGGTTGGCGCCCGTTTGCGAGCGTGTCATTGAACGTGAACACCGAGACATCAAGATGGAGAACCCTGCGCCTCACACAGGACCAGTTCTGGTGAGCTTGGCAAACAGGCTGCCCTCTCTGATTGCTGCATTTGAGGAGGACACGCGAACTTTCAAAGGAGTTGTTGCAGCGTTCGAGGAAGTGCGGCATGCTAGACAAATTCCTTTCTTGATTCCTGTCCTTGGCTCGCATTATGATGCACCCGACACCCTCGAACCTCCCCAATCCCAAAAATAAATAAACTACATAAAAGGATGTGAAAAGTAGGTGTGCCCAACAATTCAAATGTAGGTCAAAAAGTAGTTTCAACCCAAGGATAACCTACTTGTGACCTTTTGGAAAAATCTACTTCTGACCTATCTTTTACCTCTTTCAATTGTTTTGGGGTTTCGGTGGCTCTGGGGGTCAACAGCCCACTGACTCTGAGCTCAGTAACCTCAGTTACCGCTGCTTTTTGAACAGCATTGGGGGAATGGGCGATCAATGGCCCATCATAAGGCTTGCATCCGCTCATTCGACAGCTCACAGAGCAGTCGCAAACATCAGAATGGGTATCCACATTGGCCAAAGTGATCTATCATTGCGACTTCGCTGCAATGTTCGAGAGACACACAGCACTTCGAGACCATGATGCGAAGGAGAAAGACAGACTCAGGCGAAAATCAGCCAACTATGTGGCACACTTGAGTCAGGCAAAAGATCAAGGCTACTCCACATTGCTTGCACTCGCTGTTGGCTATCACATGCGTGACATGGCAGCCGAAGGGAATGGACGTGTCTTCTTCTCCATCCCGGCTTCAAGTGCAAAGACGATTTTCCCCATGGTTCCGCTAGAGGTGCATCCACATGTTCTAAGTTTGTCAAACCAACCCAAACCCCAAAGGATTTGGAGTCACTCAGGACGGATTGCGTACTAAGCCTCATTTAAATTAATACAAACCTTTTGGGCTTTTTTGGGGGTTTCGGTGTTTCTCAGCGGCTCAGGGTTTCACTGTAACTTTCAGTGTGAACTTTCACAATTCTACTTGTTTCTGGCACTTCCAATTCACGTCTACGCAAATAGTACACATCCATGCATGTTCATAGCATATCGCACACAACATTGCCACAGGTCTTCTTCGATCAGGCACAAAAACAAGACGAGTTCGAGTCTGACGTCCACATTGCTGGGCAAGGCCGTCTGCCACGTGCTCGAGCAGTCTTTTCTGTCATCCAGGCAAACCTGCACGCACAGCGTCTGCCTCCGCTTGCACCTGCAATGCACAAGGTTCACATGTGAAACCAACCATTTCAGATCTACCAGTGGTGACACACCAGGTGCTCACAGACAGTGGCAACGAAGCCATCGTTGATAGTTGTTGCATAACAGGCGAGGGTGATGGAGTCGCTGTCTTGCGAACGCTCTTTCTCAGCAACCATGTGGAAGCCTTGCAAGAGCTGTTGCTACAGTATGAGTACAAGTCTGAAATGCACTATTTCTTGGCCCACTTCGAAACTGGAGCCAACCCACAAGAACTTTCACGATTTTTGCGTATCATGTTGGAGTCGGGCGCAGTGGAATCAACCGTGGAGTCAAACCCAGTACCCATTCCAGAGCAGATGCAAGCACTGGCAGCAGTTCTGAGCGACCATGACTACCTTGCTTACAAATCTGGAGGCAACTCCAAAACAAACCTTCCCTTCAATGCAATCACCAAATGAGTGCCGATTAGGGTTTCGAGGGTTCACACAGTTAACAAACCAGTTTTAATTGTTTGCTTGGAAGAAGTCTATGTTGTCAACTTGCCTTGCAACGATTTCGATTTAAAATTCATTCATCAAGACTCATGTGTAAAATTACAGGTTACCATGTTTTGGTATGCATTCCTGTCAAGTTTCAATATTACTCTTTATTGTTTTTGTATTTTTGTTTGGTATTTAAGATTGATCCTGTCATGCTTTGCGAGAAGCATTTGGGAGTTATTCAGTTCTTGTCTGTTGGGTCGATGCAAATCTTCTTCAGGCTACGTTCTGTCACAGCATGCTTTGCAAAACATACGCTTGGCTCTGCAATCCACATCGTGTTTGCAGCACTCGTGAAGGAAAAGCATTGGCTGACTTAACTGACATGGAATTGATGCTGCAATTGACCAACACTGGTTGGATTTGGAAGCGTATGCCTTCACAGACTCCAGAGCCGTACATGTTGCATGGCGTGGAATCAGAGACAAAGGTTTCACACTACACCAGCCAAGTGATTCACAACCCACAAAGTTAAGCACTTCTATGGATAGTTTCAATCAACAAGAGGATGCAGTTGTTGCGTCTCCAAAACGTGAAGCAGGTCTGGTACACGGAGCAGAAGGCACTTCGAATCAGGCGGCTCTATGTCATTGCACTCTTGTCGGCGACTTTCTTGCGAGACCAGGGGCTTCAGTTTGTTCCTCATGTTGTGGTGGATGACAGCGTGTACGAAAGGATGCTGAGAGGTATTGCGCCAAAGCCAGAGGAACTCCAACGACCTCGACGAAAAGAAGGTTTTGATGCCGACGTCAGGCAATCAACAGACTATCCGGTTGCAAAGACTCCGCGCACAAGCGGGCCTCGCGCATCCCGAGACACTCCAGCTGAACCGATTGAACCTGCGTCAGGTTCTACAGGACCACCACCGGTGCAAAGATTTGTCAGCGAGTATTGGGGAGCGTTTCGGATTACTGCACGCCAGGCCAGGCGGCAGATTGAGCATGCGGAAATGACACGAAACGACTATTTTCAATAGTATTTTGAACACACACTAATCCATCACCAAATTGGAGCTGCACTGAAAGCACAGCGTTTCGGCCAATGAAAGCGCCAACATGTCATGAATCACATGATAAGTCGTCCGTGGCACTCCGTGGTTCTCCAACTTGAGGCAACCAAGATCTGCAAATTTGGAAGTTACAGCGCTACATGCCCGTTCCACAAGCGGAGTGCCAAGTCTGGCTGCAAGAAAGAGATGGTCTTGCAGAACAACACTGAGGAAGAGAGAGCACGCGTTCTGGCAAGCTTGCGACACTGGTGCAACATGGCCAACAAATACACTTCTCACAAGTTCTCAGTGGCAGCACATCTTGTTCCACCCACGTGCTCAAGATGTACCTCCCACCAGTGTGCTCCAAGCCCAAATGCTTACAGAGAAGGCCTCTAACCAAGTCGTACCTGACATCGTGGATCCAGATGTGTCCAAAAGCAAGAGACGCCAGGGCAATGACAGCGAAGAGGATGGAGCTCAAGCTACTGGCTCCCAGCACCCACCAAGACGGAGAAGGTTGTCCACTCCCCCACCACCCAGCTCCGCACGCTCGGAGTGATACTTTGCAGTCCTCCGGCAAACAAGGGGCTGAAGGTGCTGCAGCAACACAAGCATTGTCGCACATGGGTAGCATTTAATGACATCCCTCCGTGAGCTCCAAGTCCTCTCTAGCAACTTTTTTGTAGAAACAATCAGAGAATTCAGTCTTTCACTTGCCTGTTTCATGATGGATTGATTGGCCTGTTGCATTTCATTAGGATTGCCTATATCCATTGGAGAGTTGGTTCAAGAACCCTTAGATGCTAGCGAGTGACTAAAGGCGCTGAACTGCTCGTAGCCGTGAAGCGTCAGCGTGGCATGAGTCTGAGAGTTGTCATTGGCTTCTGTGATTGTCATGACTATGACATGGACTTCATCTTCTGTGTGACTCATGTGATCTTGGACAGAGTTGTCATTGGCTTCTGTGATTGTCATGACTATGACATGGACTTCATCTAAGATTCTTCTGTGTGACTCATGTGATCTTGGACAGAGTTGTCATTGGCTTCTGTGATTGTCATGACTATGACATGGACTTCATCTAAGATTCTTCTGTGTGACTCATGTGATCTTGGACATTCGGATGCATCTTGAGGTGTGTTCTGACTCCTGAGTCTGACTCTGAGTCTTCAGACTGTCTTCTGACTCAGAACTTCTGAGAACTTCTGAGTCAGAAGTTCTGACTCCTTCTGAGTCAACTTCTGACTGTTGGAACTTTTGAGTCTTCTGACGTGCCAGGTGCTTGTGTCCGATCATGGGTTGAAGAAACAGCTGATTGCCAGAGAACCGGGCACATCCTGTGCCGATCACTGGTCGACGCCTCATTTGCAACAAGCATGTTTTCGGGAGTCCCTTCACTCTGGACCATGGCGTAGCTCTCTAAGGCTTCAGTCTAAGCAACTCTCTTTGGTCACAAGTAAGGTGTCACGAGAGCATTTATTGCTTGATCTTGGATTGCGAGAATTTGCGACTTCTCTGTTGTGCTATCGCAGTATGTTTGCTCGAGTTGTGATCAGTCTTGGTTCATGAGTGCTGTCGGCAAGGAAGAGTCTAGGGATGAGGACGTCCAAGTCATCACTGCTCCGCCCTTTGTAGACTTGGAGGCTGCTATTGAAGTAGTTTCAGATCATGAAGGTGCTGCAAGGGAAGCTTTGGCGGCTGCTGAGGTTGCACCCGAGTTTGCTCGGTCTCCTCTTTCTGTGGCTCCGGTAGATGAGGGTGCGGCAGAAGCGGCGGAGCAGACCTCTCTGGCAGCTCAGGCTCTGGCAGAAGCAACAGTGCAGGCAGCCACGGGTCAGCCATCACCAGCAGATGAGGCTCCGGCAGAAGCAACAGCGCAGGCAGCCACGGTGCAGCCCTCTCTAGCAGATGAGGCTCCGGCAGAAGCAACAGTGCAGCCAGTCACGGAGCAGCCCTCTCTGGCAGCTGAGGCTCCGGCAGCAGCCGCGGAGCAGCCCTCTGTGGGAGCTGAGGCTCCGGCAGCAGCCACGGAGCAGCCCTCTCTTGTAGCTGAGGCTCCGGCAGCAGCCACGGAGCAGGTAGCTGAGCCTCCGGCAGCAGCCACGGAGCAGGTAGCTCAGGCTCCGGCAGCAGCCACGGAGCAGCCGCCAGCTCAAAATGCCTTGCCTGACCATTGGCAAGTGGGACATCATCACTTACATCTGCAGTTCCAGGGTCTCTTGGTGGAAGGCTCGCAATTGTCTGATCTTGACGAGGTGGCAGAGGCCGTAGGCCGGTTCCGCCAAAGTGTCCTCGATCTTCGGGCTTCCTTGGCTGCACACATCCATGGATCGATACAGAAGATTTGGCTGGAGATCTGGTTTTGCGCGTTCAAGAACAAGAAAGAACGGCCTGGTCGCATAGTGGAGATCTTCCACATGTTCAAGGACAAGTGGGTTCACGACGCAAAGGACACACATCTCATCCTCGCCACTGCTGTGCTGTTCCTGTCAGAAATGGATGGGTTGAGCACACCTTGGCTGTGCGTACAGAATCACGTAGCCAGATCGAAACATAAAAAAAAAAGCGCCTGGGATGCCCTCTGCAGGGCAGTGCAACTCCCTGACAGGGAGTGGATCGCCTCAATGCAGCCTGGGGCACCTTCTCCTGAGGATCCACAGCCGGAGCAGCAGCAGCAGCAGCAACAGCAAGGGCATCGTCACCAAAGAGAACTGGGGAACCTCAGGGAAGCTGTTCAGCTAAAGGCCATGCCAAAGAGGCCCTACCCTTTTGGGCCTATGTACAATGCACATGCTGATACTGCAGAAGCTTCGAAGCCAGAACGAGATTGGAAGGCAGAAGCTGAGGATGATAATTGGGACTATTGGGCAGATTGGGGAGATTGGAAAGCACAATGGAAGCCGAAAGATCAAGGATACAAGGACAAAGTTAGAGATCAAGAAAAAGAAAGCGAGATTGGAAGGCAGAAGATGAGGATGATCATTGGGGAGATTGGAGGGCACAACAGAAGGCGAAAGATCAGGACGATGATTGGACAGAGCGTCAGGATGATAATTGGGGAGATTGGCAGCCACAACCTCAATGGCAGCCATCACAGCGGCCACCTCCTCCGGAGGATACTGCTGACACTAGCAGTGAGGACTCGCCCGAGCCAAAGCAGCAACGCTACAAGCGCATCCGTAAAGGACACCCTGCTCCAGAGGCTGACATTATTACGAGCCATTGGACTCCATACGGGCTCTTGGAGGACTTGGAGCGCCGAGTTGCAACTGGGGCAGCCAGCAGTGGGGCTAGCTCCTCTGCTTGTCCACCTTGGAGACAAGTAGCGAGACCAGCTTCGGATTTGCCGCCGCCAGCAAGAGAAACTTGGGATTGGCCGCCGCCAGCAAGAGAAATTGGGGATTGGCCGCCGCCAGCAAGAGAAACTTGGGATTTGCCGCCACCACCTCCGCCGGCAGTGCCGCCTGCTCCCTGTGCAGGTTTGCCACTTGGTCCAGTTCACGCAGCTGGAATGGGACCAGTGCAGCCGGCTCGGCCTCCGGTACCAGCAAAGAAACCGGCTGTACCAGTACCACCTGGCTGTGTATTAGGAGCTGACGGGCTCTTTCGAAAGGTGCCACCGCCTCCAAAAGGTGACTTGTGGATTGCTCACGTTGTGCCCTGTGCATATGTGCCCATTGAGGTCTGTGCAATGGATTGTCTTGCGACTTCGGTATCTGTGCGACTTCGTGCAGCAGGACTTCTTTGCGTTTAAAAGCAGCGCCTTTACAGTTTGACTTGTGACAGCTATCATCCTTTGATTTTGGTGCTACGACTTTTGTTTGGAGTCATTGGTCAAGTGTCTGTCGGACTCTGTCCTCGGACAGTCCTCCTTGTGCGTGGCCTGACTTTGCCATGTATATGTGCGACTCATGTTGGATACTTGGCTTCATTCCTGCATGTGCGTGCGACTTGTATTTGGAGCTTGTGTGCGACTGTTGCCTTGAAACTTTG
>JAAMXW010977525.1:0-13362 GCA_019702695.1 Amphidinium carterae
TTATGATGCCGTTGGCGCCCTAAACGGACCTTTTTATTAAATAATAGTAAGTGACTCAAAAGAGACTTTTAAAGGGGTCAAGTAGTTTTTTCCAAAAAGGCTCAAATTTAACTCGAAAAGAGAGTTGTTAAGCCATCAAGTGAACATTAATAGTTACATCCGCAGTGGTACAAGTTACAAGTGATAGTTCGTGCAGCATTTCCTGCAACCACCCACACGCACACACGCACGGGTTGAATCATTTATGCCTCAGGCTCCTGAGTTTCTCAGCTTGCTCATTCACACTACTTTGGATTCACTGCTGTAGTACAACTCATTTGTAAAATTGTACATACATCTGGTATTTTAGAAAAAAACGAGCACTCCCTTGGGGCTTCATGGGAACTTCTCTATTCCATGTGAGCCAGTCTATCCTTGGTATCGGAATTAAAACTCTGAGGAGTCAGACTAGTCATGGCTTGAACCTGGATGATTTGGATTACAGAACGATCCATTCAATTAGACACCCCTTGAAACGAATTGAATTTTTGTGTTATATATTTGTTACTATGGGCAAATTTTTCCAATTGTGGTTTGTGCCATCGCACTCAGACTTGATAAGATAAAAGTAAAACTCAACCGCCCAACTGCCATTTAACATAATCAGCGCAAGTCACCAGAAGAACAAAACTTGCAAAATTTGGTTCGCATCTATGTCCGACAACTGTCACATATAAAAATGAATCTTTTGTTTTGGAAATTATAGTTGTACATATGTGCAAATGTCAGTGTATTTGGGAAACATGACCTCACCAGAAATAAATGTTTGGAACGTCGCGTGCAGCCTTAGTGTTTCTTTATTGAGCAGTCTGTGTTTTCTTGTAATTGGAACGAAATTTTGGATCCGGGGAGAGATTGAGTTCTGGGTGGACTGCGCAGTTTGCCTCGTGATGACAGCATCGCATTTCTCTGGACGAGGGGAAAGGCACCACGTGCTTGTGATTCGTTCGAGTCGAGAGACTCTCCCCATTGTTAAATGGGTAGGTGACTGCAGGCAAAATACCTCACACCTTTCCAACCCCAGAGGATGACTAGCATTCCCTGCTCCACAGTAGTAAAGCACACAGTTCCAAGAGTTTCTCTGCGTCCAAATGCAACAAAAGTACAATAAGACTATTGAAACAAGAAACAAAAACGAGACCAGAGCATTTGTACATGGATACCGATATATACACTAGTTGAAAATACAACAGTGACTAGTCTCGAGAAGGAACCACATCCAAAAAGTGTTCTAGAAAGGAAAGGTATAAGATTATACACAAACCAGACCCTTGGCCAACATGCCAGTGAAATGTTATGATTTTGTTCACGTGTGTACTGCGTGATATCAGCCCAGAGGCGTCGTAGGCTCAAGCAGCCTGCAAAGGGCACACGCTCGAGATAGTGTCTGCAAGTACGTCTTGCACAAATCTTTCATTTTATAGGGTTAATTTCATTTTAGACTTCTAGGAGCATCGAGCTGGACATGCCAGANNNCTTGCGATGCGGCACCAGTTGTCGCAAAGGGTGCACTCACCAAAACGCGTTCACTGATTCGATAATGCAGTTTGTTTCCCATTAAGGCAAATGACAAATGTTCGCATGTATGTATTATTTCGTTGTTTCAGACACAGAAGGCAATCAAACACCTTTGTAAGCAAAGAAGATGCGCTCTGTGCATGACATCAGCACGACTCATAACACTTGCGGTTTAATGGTGAGATGGTGATATGGCGGTCCAGCAGGAAGGCATTACAATGCCAGCAAAACCAGCATCGATAGTTATGTTCTTCAAGTAGAAGTATTATTTTCATATATTAAAAGCAATTTTTACAAAATATTTCATGTCTGATTTCCACCTACTTCCTCAGCGCCAGCGCTTGCCGGAGTTTGCTCAACAAAAGTGGCGGGAGCACAGTTTTCTCCTGAAGACTGTGGCTGCGCAATTCTTTGATTTCCTGCTGGACCATGTTTCGCAAAGTTGGTGCATCGACATCCCTTTGAAAATGGTACATGAGACACGATGTGGCCTTGCTCACGCACATCTGAAGATGACACTGCTTAGCACGTGTCGCCAATTTCTCATCAATGTTCGAATTGCATGTCTCAGCAATTGAGGTGTAAACTCGCAGCGCCTTCAATGCAGCAACAACGAACTGAGGAAGTTCTGTACTGACCCATTCAATCCTGGTGAAACCAATGCAACTGTTTAGGTTTAAATCGTCACAAGTTGGGCCTAATGGAGTGCTGATGACAAATTCTATCACAACTGTCTCACTTTCAATTTGATTCTCGTACATGACATTGATTTCCAGAGCGACAAGACCGAAACAGTCATGGTGAGCGCCTCATGTAACTGCTCCTTGAGTTTCACAAGATTCGTGCCGTCGAGCAAAGCCATGGTATTGGACCAATGGTCCATCAGATTCTCGAAGCTTTTACCACGGAAGTCTTGTAACCAGCTCCTCCCTTCTGGAGCACCCATTGCAACTTCCTCCCCGGCTCTAGATGCCATCACTAGCGTAGACTCGGCCCAAACAAGAAGTTCACTTTTACGAGCGTCATGCTTGAGTTGGACTGCAGCAACCATTGTCTGCACAGTCTCCTGCAGAGCAGGCTCCATGGTAGCCATCTGCATGTCCACTTGGTTAACTTGCAAGAGCTGCCTCTTCAAGTTGGATATGGCCTGCAGCTGCACCTTATAGTTCTCGGCGTTCAGAGGTTCTGCAAGCACTGCATTGTGTTCTTCCCATGTCGTTCGTAGTTCCACTGCTTTCGCAAAGAGAACAGCATTCGGTTTCCAATGAGTGCGACCGAGTTTGTCAGACAAGTCCTGCAACACAATCTTGCAACTGTTCAACAAAGCCAGTGCACCACAGTCTATTGTCAGAAAGGCCTGAGCATGCTTGCAAATGCTCTTCGCTGCGTTCTGCAAGTTCTCGAGGGTTGCTGGGCTGGACTCCAAGATCTGCCTAGGCAAGCTTATGCCACACAAGCTCTCCCTCAAGACGTCCACAGCCTTCAGGAGTTCCCTTTCTCCGATTTTGTCTTCGCTCAAGCCCTCCGGCCACATAGTCAGGCATGCATTTGACAGCTCTGTCAGCAGCTGACCCTGTCCGGCTTTCTGCACGTACGAGCTGCAATCGACCATCATAGTCGCTACTCCGGTATCTAGTGGCCAGCAAGTTGAAGTCTCTGCGAGCAATGCACTCCAAGACTGTGCCGCTGCTCTATCAACATGTTGAGTGAAGTTCTCCTTCGCTCGTTTCCACAGCCGGCTCAAAGTCGACATGTACATCACCTGCAATTTCTCTGTTGTTCCACGCCGCATTGTCGACATCAAGACGCTCATTTGCTTCACCATCTCAAGCAACCCCTCCAAATCAGGGCAATCGTCATGGGTTTGCTCCAGGAAGCGCTCGTACTCGCCTACCCGGTGACCATTCACCAGCATAGCCGGCAATGTCTTCATGTATGTATGCAGGCGGTCCGCCCACCAAGGATTCTGATCAACAGATGATGCCACGCTCACCAGCATGGACTTGCTAGTTGATGTTGTTGCGCTCTGTAGGTGCCGTACGTCCTCCTCAGCAGCATGCAGCTCTCAATGCGATAAGGCTTTCAATCTTCATGCACATTTCATCACCATTAAACACGATGTTCCGAGAAATGCAAAGACAAAGGAATTCCTGTGTTATCTGCATGTTCAGATGCTTACGGCACTATACACTTCCTCTCTTGCTACCTTCTTCTACCAATGTTTCTTCATTACAGACGCCATACACACGCCACCAATGATGCATATTACACGGACCAATGGAGTACAAATGGAGGGCCTTCACAACACACACATTTCCGTTAACAATTACAGACTGTATTTACATCTACTGTTGTATGGCATTCCAGTCATTTCTGCACTCAGTCCATGTCTTCGTAAATTGAACTCTGGACACAAACACCCAACCCAATTGCAACAAACAAAACATTCACCTGCATCGCTATTGCAGGATGCTTGGGAACAATGCAACACATCACGTCTTTCAATTCGGTTCTAGCGCTCTCAATCAAGTTGGTAGCACATCCTCGGTTGAAGTGTCAAGGGTGTCTCTGCCAATTGCCAAAAGACTGCGCCAGATGGTGCAACACTCATCATGCAAGATCGCTGCCTTGCTGTCCATGGACACCAAGTCCGCCTCATCAAACGATGCCAAGCAAGTGGAGCACAACTCGAGCAAACCTTTCGACGCAGGCTCGCCATCATAGATCATGCTTAGAATGACCTTGCCAAAGATGACTTTCTGGAACGATGCTAATTTCGTGTACGGCAAGCGACCCAGCCCACTGAGTGTTGGAGTCAACGGATTGAAAGCTGTCTCGGACAAGGGATTGATGATCGGGAGCAGCGCGTCTACATTGTTAGCATCACAGTACTTCGCTACCTGTCGCTGAACCAGGACCTCTCTCAAGCCCTGCGGCCAATCTACAACCTCAGACATGATAACAGACAAGTGGCCGTTCAGATCCTCATCACACATGACTTCAATCTTGGGGTAATGCTCAGGCGCAAGGGCCTGTGCTGCATCACACTGCTTCTTAAATCTTTTCAGCAGTCCATGCTCGTGAACTTTGTCTCTCCTGATTGCAAGTCTGTCCACGCACTTGCGGAGCCCAACAATAGTCCGTCCATCGATCTGCCCCAAGAGAATGCTGGCAATTGGCATCTTCTTCGTCCAGTGGGCCACAAGGCTGTCACCTCAACGCAGAAACAAATCCAACACAGCATCAAAAACATTTCTTTTTACCTCAACTTTTCCCTAGACCATGGCCAATAAAGAAAATCAACGCTGCAAGGACTTGGCAACCATTCTACCTCATGTCTCAAGCTCTGCATGTCACTGCGACTCATGACTTATGAAACCAACCTGTCAAGCCATCATCAACAAGACTCTCGTCCGCGAAAGCGCTCGTGCCAGCAAGTGATGCAGCACTCGACGGGTCGTCAACACCATCGCCTGGACTGCTACCGAAGCTCAGTCCCCGTTGCAAGGAGGCTGCACCATCCGCCTTCTTCACTGATGCCACTGACGGCGATGACTTCGACGACTGTTTCGATAATATGGCGCTGAGAGGTTTTCCTAGCAAAGAGCTCCGTGGTGCCGACGCAGCTGCTGCTGCTCCGATGTAACTTTCGGACGCAAGTGTGCAAGCGTTCTCCTCCAATGTCCCGTCTGGAACATCATCACCCTTATCGTCATCGCAGCCTTTCGTCAGCTTCTTGCTCTTGAAGTCCTCCCAGCTCACCATGTGCACTTCCTTGTCCAACAAGTTTGCAACACCCGTTTCTGCTGCCGTAGTCTCCACAAGCCAATTCTGAACGTCACCGCCCTGCTCTGCATAGACAAAGTTGCGTAAAGGCATCGGTGTCCGAGTGTGTTGCGAGGCGATGTTCACCTTCACATGAAGCTTTCGATACGGCTCAGAGGGCTCCTTGAAACAGTAGACCGTTTCTCTCTCACCCCCTCCTTCACCAGGTACTTCAATCTGAGGCACACTCTTCAGAGCTCCTTTCGGGATGCGACTCACAGACGCGTCACGACGCATCTCACGATCGCTCAGACAGATGAAACTCCGCTCCAGTTCGAGCTCCACCTTCGTCGCTGCAACGACCTCTTCGTCCACTGCAGGCTTATGACGATGTCCAGCTTTCGCCTGTCTTGCATCACCGACAATGCCTGCAAAAGCTTTGTCCTTGTGATGCCGCGCGCACAGCGCCTGCCAGTCCAACCAGAAGAACGCCTGTTCGTGGAGCGTATAGCACTCCTCACACTTGTCTTCAACAGCCGTGGTTGCTGAACCCTGCGCAGCACCAGCTCCTCCTCCTTGGCTCTTATACAATGCCCACTTCTTATCCTGGTCACAGACAGACACCCCCCAACACATTACGGTAGTACGAACAATTGTCTGTCTATCGCAGAGGGCCTTTCACATGTCTCACCCTTCCTTGAGCAAATTCCACTACAGACACTAGTGGACAAGAGTGCACGAGAAGAACGGTATTTGCATGACTGGGAAGGTACCGCTAGGACAGGTCCTGCGGAGTACTGCCACAAAGACTGCACGTTCCAGACGTGCTCTTCTTCGATTTCTTCGGGGTTGACTGCTGTGAAGGCTTCACGACTTCGGGCACACGTTTCTTTGGCATGGCAGCGCAGACGGCTCAACTAGACAAGAGCGCTAGCGTGGAAGGCGTTGTTTCGATTTAGCGTGAACTGGAACCGGCTGCGAGAAAAGCATGAAGTCTCTTGACATGCCTGTAAGGACGGGGCTCTATTCGCATCGTCTAATCGTTCACAAGACCAACTGGACTACTGGGCAAGGGACTCTGCCGAGAAATCCAAAACATACAAAAAAAAGGTTTATGTAAAACTGTAAAGGTGTATTTTTGCATCGATATCGTGTCATTCGAAATGGGGCTGGACGGAATCACATGTTAAGTTGCACGCAGTGCACCACATGGTAGCCTCTGACAGAGGGAACGGAGACACAAAGCTTGACAACACTCACTCCCAAGATGTTTTTGTCAGACTGTACTGATCGAAAAGAGACTCTTGGGGAGCATGCCCTGATCACTACTGATCGTAGAAGACTCAAAAGAGACTCGTTTTTGACTAAAAAGAGACTTTTCCGAAGAATTCACGGGTGACCTATAATCGCATCTGATTCTGGAAGCACACACGTGGGTTGTCTGCCAATCGCTTTCCACATGTGCTTGACTCTTTCTTTTCAGTTCACGGTCGGAAGGCTGTACAGGATCGGACACATGAACACACACGGTACTCGAAAGGACGCCCAGGAAGACTTCTGAAATCTAAGCTTCTGGTTTGCAAGCAACGAATGCCCAGCCCTGAGCAAGAAATGGCACTGTTTTTGAAACAAACGCAAGTACGAGAAATTTTTTTTTTGTGTCCGTTGTAGTACTGCAAAAAGGGAGTGCCGGACGGTTTCTTTTTCTGAGGAGCGAAACGCAGAAATTGAAAATACCTTCTGTAATCCATCCTACCCCAAAGTCGAATAGATCTTTTACACATCATTTTTTATTGTATTTTATGTTTTCCAAATATATTTTTCGTAGTCTTCATATTCAAATGCTCATTATAAAAAGGGTTGATGATAGCGCCATGTCTGACGACCAAGTCACTCATTGTTCCTAATTGTAGTTTTCTATTCTGTATTGTTATGGAACATTAATGTTAAGAGGAAAAACTAGCATCTAATCGGACCCTCAGCCTTTCCTTTTCAGCTGAACTGCACCCAGATGTGATGACGTGATCACAGGTATCCCGTCAGAGACTCAGGCTCTGAATCCTCGTCTGCATTCTTCTTGCGCTCCAATCCCAGAAGCAGACGACCCTCAGGTAGACCCTTCAGGTTCTCTCTCCAACTCAGACGCTGCTCTCGTGTAAACAACAGATTACTCTTCAGAAAGTGCTGTTCCTTGGACTCCACATTGCAATTTGCTAGGAAGCAACACAAGAAGGCGACTGGTCGACCTCCAAGCTGCCCTCCACGTCGCGCATTGCTTGACCGTGTCATGACACAGCGACCATGCAATCGATTGCCACAAACAGCTTCAAAGGCAGACTTGCTCGGGTAGTAGGAAAGGCGACCGTTCGCAATGGCTACAGTCACTTCTGCACCCACATACATGTCTCTGACAGCAGATATTCGTGTGCTCTGGCTTCCACGGAGTCTACTGTCTGGCAACAGCAATGGGTTCAGGGTGCTACCGCCGGTGCTGTCCGCGCTAACTAATGCACTAGACGTTGCTGGAAGTGCAACCAACTGGGTTTCATCGAGCTGACCGTTCACACCGGGAGCTTGAGCAAGACTCTGATGCGCACCCACAGGATTAACTATGTGTTCGTCTGTTGCAACTTGCGCAAGGTCCTCTACCCAGTCCTGCAGGATCTCTGCCCGAAGCAAGAGATTGGTGTTCGTGCTTGTATCGTCTTGACTATCTTGACCAGCACTCGCCTCTGTGCCACTTGTTGCATCTGAGGCGTCAGGAACGTCGATGCAAGGTGAGTGAGGGTTCCGATGTCTACCAGTGCTACCACGACTGCGACCATGCTTGAGACGTTCTTGCTTCTTGCGCAGAATAGGCCACACCTGTTGCGTTTGGGGACTCCAGGGTACAACTGATACAAACTGGGGATCAAGCACTGGCAGAGGTCGCTCCGAGCCTTCCAGCTGCCACCAAACAGCGGTCCAATGCTGCCCGCGGTCCAATCTAGCACAGGCCTCGTACTCTCTCAGGTAGACGTGTGAGACCTTCAAAGTGGTAGCCAGGGAGGTGCTCTAGGAACTGCCAAAGTTGAAAGGCAAACACAAAGAACCTGAAAGTTTCTTGCAATGCTCGAGCACTTCCCTTGGAAACCAAGAAGTACAAGCATGTGTAGTGAGCATGCCTAATACCGTGAGATCTACGAGCAGTTGGCACTGTCACACATGCAAAGGGGCCGACCGACCTTCAGCAATTGTCTTCGATTTGATGGATCTGCGTCGGACCCGTCTTCTCCGCGCGACGCCGCAAAGAGCTCATGGTAGGTAGGTCTGTAAGGTGAGTAGTACATAGCCGAGACATGCAACCAAAGCGATTGACGGTGGTGTTGACTTCGTGTATCGTTCTGTGTAGAAGGACTTTCACCCAGCAATTGCAGGACAATGTTCCCTGAAGTCAATGGATTGCTTGCAGCCAGACCTGGACATGCACGCTTCATGGATGCTCTAATTGAGCCAGCAAGCTTCCTCAATAGTATGCCTTCTCCAGTGCAAATACAAGTGCCAGCCAATCTACACGGGTGTGGCTTCTCGTCCTTGGGCATGTGCACAGAGGGGTGTGCCTCGACCGGCTCATGCCTAGATTGCCATTCCTGATAGAGGGACTGCGAGACATTGGTTTTGCGACTGGATGCCGCCCAGCCAGCTGCCTTTGATATCGTCTTGTCAATGCCAGTGGAAAGCGCAAAACAAGTCCCCATCTCGACCGGTACCGGTGTTAGAAGGCTCTTCTCATCTCTCAGATCAGGTAGCGCCGACAAGAGGTCGTTTAATTGCTGCTTGCCAGTTGTGCTTTCGAATTCCCTCAAGATGTCTGCCGCCTTTTGTATGTCCTCTCGAGATTGTTTTGTAGCCAGCCTCTCCTGCGCTCTTCCATATGTCATTGCATCACGCAGCGAGTGCCTATGCATGTGTCCTTGCGCCGCCAGCACACTGCTTCGCTCATGGACTGCCAGACCCCTAGTCCTCTGCCAGAAACCCTGCTTCTGCTGCTTCATGGAGGCTCTTCTGACCTCCCTTCCCTTGATGCCAAAACAACTCGTACTCTTGTGCTTCAGTTGCTTGCCTTGGACTTTACCCACAGAAGCGACCCTGCAACACATCAAGAACTCAGCAGTTCTATTAACCTTTGCATCTCTGTACGCCTTTGCAAGAAGAGACAGATTCGGACTCCCTGCTTGACCCCAGCTGCGCAGTCGAATGAAGGCTCGCCATGCTCCACTTCCTGCACTTTTCCTTGACTTCCTTGTGTTTCTGTCCTGCAGAGACGAAGGCATGCTAGCATGATTGCAACAGGCTTGAAAACATAACGTTGAAGGAGTGATTCTGCTAACGATAAAACTGAATACGTCGCCAAGGAAGTGGTGTTTGCGTTCTGCCACATCCAATCGCCAGGACCATCACAAACATGCTATCTTCCAGGCACGTCTTTCGAAGAAGAACAGTAGAGACAATGATCTGTCAAGAGAAAAACAGAATTCAAGTGGACGACATCTCCAACCATAAACACTGACGGTAGACATGCAAGAAGAAGTAGTCCCAAAAAGCAGTTGTGATATGTATCATGAACATGAGTGTCCTTGCCAAGAGCAGGCTTACGCGGTGAAGGCAATCCCATCAACTTCGACGACTTCATTCGTCGCAACTGCTGGAAGACAAACTCTGCACTGCAACAACTCAACTCCATGTGGTGTGTGTGTACTCGCGATTGCAATATTCGGCGCACCGCACTGTGTCTAGATTCTATGTGAGCTATGCTTGTACTGACTTGTAGCGCATGCAAGTAGAGCATCTCTCTGAACTCAGCCTCCTGACCAGTGTATCTCTGCCTCACCTGGAGTGACCACTGGTCAAGCATGCATGAAGGAGATGCCTGCAAATGCTCAACTGCTGTTGCATCAGCCAATGCACGGAACAATCGACATGGATATTGTGTGTGGGTCGAAGCAATGAGTTCATAGATGAGTGACGCTTGCCGGCTCAAGAGCTTGAAAGCCATATGTCTGCACGATACATGCATGTCCTCAGCATCCACCAAGTTCCAGAGGTGCTTTGCATTGAACCTCTTCTTGACCTCAGAGAAATAAGTGAGCTCCAGTCTGTTCTCTGCCGCAATTGTGATCATGAAGTCTCTCCCAGCAAAAGTCGGTGCATTGCCTAGCAGCGAACCAGCCACCTTGCTTCTCTGAATGAGCTCGAACTCCTCCGAGCTAAGATGAAGCTGAGCATGCATGTACTGAGAAAGAGGAGCGATTGCCATCTTCATCAGAACGAGGTGCGTCCAAGGCCTTTTGCTAAGCCAAGACAGTGTCATTTTCCTATCTCTGCTGTTGGACTCTGCGAAGCTTACATCATGCACCCCACTGCTGAGGTCACTCAAATGAACCTGGCCATCAGATGCTTGAGCTGAGCCATCCGGTGCTTCCAACACAACTGGTCCAGCAACAGTCAAATTCTCCGAACGCAAGCATCCCTGCTCATCTGTGTCCCTACCCTCAAGTCTGCCCAAGCTGCTATGCCCACTCGGCTTGGAGTACAACAAGGCAAACCTCCTGTATGAATGCGTGAAGAGCTTGTTGACGCACTCGAGTCTGCTCAAGTGATCCACTGCCAAGTCTGCACCCGTCCAACGATGTCTCTCATATGTGTGTGGCTGCGATCTAGCCAAGACCCAACACAGACCCGATTCCATCTGGTCCGCAAGCTCAGCACAGCTCAGCCCTGCATCTTCCTCAGCCATGAAATGCTGGACCTGCTCTGGATGTCGCCAATCTCCATTCGGCAAGCGATGCAACAGCAAACTACTAAGCATGGCATGAGGGGTCCCAGAAGACTGAAATAGCTCCAAGCAACTTCGCCTATGCTCACTTGCCTCAATCGTGGGGCTTCCATGCAGAATAACCAATCGCTGCCTGACTTCTGCTCGCAGGCACTCCCTGAAGAGTTGAAGGGCTGAAGCACCCTGTAAACTCAAAGCAGCATGTATCATTGATGAAACGTGCGAGGGGACAAGTCCATCAAGCGTCTTCCCATACGTGGTCGCAGTGGCATGAATCTCACAAGTCGTTGCCAAGTGGGGCCAGCCACCTCTCATAGAAGCCATTTGCCGTTCACACCTCAAGTTGTACGCTGCCTTATCAGAGCAAGTCACCCTGCTGCACAAACCAAACTGCTTGCACAAGGGCGAAGGGCCGCCATGCAAGAGGAAACATTGTAATAGCACCTCTGCACTGGTGCGCTGCATGACTGACAATGGCAACACAGATCGACCTATGAACTTCACCAGGCCATTGTTCACCTCCACAAGCATACCAAAGGTTTGCCTCACCTGCAGTATCTTGCAACTCTGGCTCTTCACACTCAAAGCGAAATCAAGACCATGCATTCCCTTCTCAACCTCAGCATCATGAGCCAATGCACCTCGACCCGTCGCAAATTCAGAAGAAGATGACGTTCTCACAGTTGCTCTCATTGGGGTTTCATCATAGCAACTAGCATCTACATACACCTTCAGGCCAGACAGACCACGCAACTCGGAAGCCAATGTTCGTTCGAAATGCCAACGGTGGTACTTCAGCATCATCACTTGAGCTGAAGCTAACCTGCACATCTTGCCTTGGACACTCCTCCTGTTCATGCACAATTTCTCAGACAATACCTCCAGGGAGCTTACATGGTAGTCAGGATTCTCAATGAAATGCTCATGCAAGGCCAAGTACTCCTGGTCTATAAGGGCATCCTTCTGCTTGCAATGCGACACACAGGCAGCCAATGCAGGGCAACAAGGGCTGCAAAAGGTCAAACCATCCACAACAATGGGACTCAACATCGAGGGTACAACCTCCAAGCTCAGCTGCTGCAGACCACCAGCAGTGCAGATGTTAGCAAACAGAGCATCATCAGAAGTGGACGCATGCACAATGTGGCCATCTCCCTCCCTCTGGGAATCTCCAGCAATGCCAGCACTACAAGAGATACCTGCTAGCAGCTGCTTCTTCGGCCTGCCCCTTCGTCTCTTCGTGGGAGCTCCACCACCAATGTTTGCCACAGGTTCACCTCCAGGGTCATCTACAAGACTACCTGCATCAGCACGCTCTGCCACAATGCTTTCATCCAAGGCCTCACTTGCACTATCAATGCCAACACCATGCACGACAGGAGTCGATTGCAATACCTGCACTGGACCTTCTGCAACACTGGCCCATCCAGACGAAGCATTCTTACTCACACCATGCCTAATAGAAGTGGGATGTGCTGCAACGACTCCCCATGAATTGTTCAACATTTATTGCTACCTCCATTTCGACACCAGCATGGCTACGATCGAACTATTCTGACATGAGCACTCCCACTATGCAACCTGACCAAAGAAAACAGAACATGTGCAATTCTTCACTTCTCCCCCCTTCCATCTCCCTTTTTCACTGAGCAACCTGCGGTTCATGCTTTAGTTCTCTTACACTCAAAACAAGCCACACCTTCCATATCCATGCATGTAACATTGTACTCATGCAATCACTTCAAATACTTTCCATGTCCATGCAACTGCACACAAAGGACACACATGCAAACACAATTCGTGTCGAAAACGCATCAAACACATGGGTGGTGACCAGAACTCCTGGACATAACCTGTTGTGTGCTACACTTGGACCACTTTCGAGAACACTCAGCTCTCATGATGTTGAAGGCTGAACTGCACAGGTTCTTGTAAAACACGGAAACCCCACCAAACTTCCTTACATAATTTCTACCATCACCTCATACATACTAGTTTTCCTCAGCATTGCTGTGTAAGTGACTTCTAACCATCATACAACCACAAGGCATTGAACAAATTGACCTTCTATGTTTCAACCTTTTTCAACACAAAAAAATCCACTCTTTTCAACATAGAAAAAAAGTCATTTCCTAGTAACCCTCCAAAAGTCATTTTGGAGTCTTTTTTGGGTCATCTGCTATTTTTTACCAAAAACCCCTGTTTAGGGTGCCGCGGCGTCATAA
>JAAMXW010977538.1:0-11808 GCA_019702695.1 Amphidinium carterae
GCTCTTAGCTGATGGATAAAATGGATGAAACAATTTGTTTGCCTTTTGATATGAAGCTGGTATTCCCAAACTGTTGGATTACCCCTACAATTATTGGTTTCATTGTGAGATGAGAAGGGTATCAGAAAAAAACTTGCGGTGCTCACATTGAGGGAAAATCTGTTTTTAGAGACTCACAAAAGCAGGTGAAGAAACACAACAAATACTATGCTGTTGGCTTGCCATTCCCAGGTGGTACTTGTTTTGCATTGCCTGAAGCTTCTCCCCATGGATTCATCTATTCATATCATTGTTGGAACCATCTTGTTCAGAGATTGCAAGTGAATTGGCTTAGAGCAGCAAATGATGGTCAATGTAGGTTCTGGTTGTGGGGTTGAAGCCTTTCTATTCTTGAAGAAAAACCTGTAATGTTGCTTTGGACATGTTATTCAATTGTGTGGCAGGATGTTAAGCTGTTGTTGAGTGCCTTGTGTCTGACATGTGTTAAATGGTTTGTTTGCTGCTTCTTGGGATATCACACAGGGACAATCAGTGTTCCAAGCTTGTCCATATTTTCTTCAGAGATTTGTTTCCTCAAAGATTGGTCATTTCAGCTTCACCATTGGGGGGCTTCCCATTGCATGCGCATTTCTATTCGTACAATGAGTGGCAATTCTGTCAACAGCAGCTTGATTCCAACCAAAAGCAACCCCCTCCAGTTGATGCAATGTACGTGTGGGAAATGTTTTGGCAGAGGGTCAGGTAATGGTAAGAAATGGTAATGTAAGTTTGAAAGGCATTTAAACAGACAATTTGCACCCTCCATTTGAAAGCTGATTCTGATCAGAATTTTGACCAAAGCTCATCTTTGTTTGCTGTCTGCTTAGAATGTGTTTGCAGCCTTTTCAGCATGGCAGGGTATAACCCTGAGGCATGGAAGGCTTTTAGCTGTTCCAGATATGTGCAAGATGCACATGTAGAATTAACAGATGAAGAAGTTGTTGGCAGTTGTGCTGATGTTGCTCCCACTTCAGAATCAGATGTTTGGGGCAGGTTTGCTGATAGGCTTCGTGCAGGGCACACTTCTGACGGAGCTGCTCATGATGAAGAGGTTGGGCCATTGCTTAACATCAATGTTGGAGGTGTTGGGCCCAGAAAGAAGAGGGGCAGGCCCACTATGTTCATGAAGTCACTTTTGGAGACAAACACAGAGGCTGCTGGACCTAGACATGCTTCTGTCTACACCAGTTCAGCCTGCAGCACCACGACCAAACCCTTGCAAGCAAGGCCTTCACTTTTGAATTTGGGAGAAGTTGTAGCAGCAGAATTTCATGCAATCATGGCTGCTTCTACAGACGTTGTATCTGGCTATCAACAACCCTCTGATGATACCATCACTTTAATAACAGCTTGGGAGTCTGCAGTCCAGGCCTCAGCCAAATTGGATGAGGACACCTTGGCTGTGGCTGAGAAAGTCTTAGATGCCAACACTTATCACTTGAACACTGCTGCAGTACAAGAGCAATTGTTGGGTATGTCTTGGAAGAGAATCCACTTGAGGCAGCAAAGGCTGGCAGCAGCCATGCTTATGTTCAGCAAGTGGGAGAGACTACATCTGGAATACTTGCTAACCCACAACTTGCCAAGCTCTTGTTTGGTGTTGTATGTGGATCATATATCCTACGACGAGACTCCTATGTATACAGCTGTTCATCATGGAGCTGAAGGTGGCAGTGACAGTGGTGGTTCTGCAGCTGCTCTTCAAGCTCAGGTCCCCAGCGTTTTGGACTGCATGGTTGCCCTCCAAAAATCCCTGCCTCAAGCCGCAGTGAAGGAGAAATGCAAGTTGCTGCAGATGAAAGCTGGTTTTGGAGCTCTCTTGAAAGTTGGAAACAAAAACTTCTTGTTCTTGGGCCAGACTTTGATGCCTCTACAAGCCTTGGAAACAACTGGCTCTGACACTATGCATGCTTGCTTGTGCAAGAATGAGAGTGTGTCTGGTGCTGCGCACAACTTCAAGCATAAGCTCAGAGCAGCTTGTCTTGACCAAGGGGCATCCAATGCTGTCACAGAGCGCCAAGTTGTGGCTATGAGGGGCAATGGCTGGCAGAACTTGAACTTGGCTTGTGAGGCACATGTTATTGCAATTATCTTTAAGAGAACGTTTCAATCGCTGCTGCCTGCTGACATATCTGGTGTTATTGCTGCTGCCTTGAGCATGAAAGAGGGAGGCAAAATGGCTTGTTTCAGGACTGCCTTGGCAGCTGAGATTGTTGAGAAACCTCTGAAAGTCATTCATGTGCAGCCTTCCCCAAGAGCTGCTCAGCACAAGGATAGTATCTTGTCATTGTTGGTGCATTGCACCTCCAACCCTGTGAAGAGATCATTGTTGCTGCAGACCACCTTGTCTGGTGATTGGAGGAATGGTGATGCTATTGAAATCTATGTCAAGCCTGATGAGCCACAGCCTTGCATCACAACACTTAGAAAATTGCTGAAATCAGTATTGCTTGGTGTCCTATGTGCAAGTCAACCACCGGTCTTCCCTAGGCACCGATGGACTGGCTCTCTAGAGACTGTTGCTTATTTTGCTCTTCTATATGGTTGCCACAGTCTGTTTCGTGGGGCATACATGCGGTTCTTGGACAAAATTGCTTCATCAAGCAATTCAAAGCAAGCTTCTCACAAGATGTCTGCTGGCCATGGATTAGCTGAAGCTGATGAAGCCTTTGGTCAATATGGGTTGCCTATTCTGCAGGATGGTCATGAAATTGTTGAGGAGGCTTTGGCTTACAGACTTGATGGTGATGCTGATGCACATAGCAATGCTCCCATGGCTGTTGGGAGTGATGTGGACATGGCTGCACTGAATGCCAAGTGCAGGAGAGTGGCTTGGTCTTGGGTGCAATCTTCTCCCTATCCAAGGCTTCTCATTCTTATGCATATTCTTAGGCCTATGACACACTTGCTGAGGAAACAATTGCAGACATCAGGATATGATTGGGAACTTTCTGAGAGGGCAAAGGTAGCTGCAGCCATGATGGATGGCAGGGATGCAAGGCAGGCAAGGCACTTCCAAGTAACTTTGGCTGCATCTGGTGAGGTTGAGAGAGAGACCTTAGCTTCACTCCACACATTGATGAGCTGCTCTACAGCATGGGACATTTTACCTGAGCATGCCAAGACCAATGACACCAAAGTTCTTATCCACAGGCTGGTCTCTAGAGCCGCTGCTCTTATTTATGTGCATCTCAGCAAACCTCATCAAGGCTTTCCATATGCAATGTTTTCTCTGGTACATGAACCAGAAAGAGCACATCAACTGAGAAGTATGCCTGATTGCTTGAAGGATGAGTGGAGCCGTGAGCTTCAGAAGGCGTACCCCACCCTTTCAGAACCTGAGCTTGTGGACATTCTTATCTCAGAGGCACAGATTCTGAAAACTGATATTGCTGGAGTGGAGGCAAGACATGCTGCAATCCGCAGACAGCTTATGTTCCGGTCTTTGCAAACACATCCACTGGGGCTTGAAGGTGCATCTGCACAATGGCTCTTCCAATGTGCAAGGAGAGCTGGGCCATCACTGAAGAGCAAGGCAAGAGTTGGCCAAAAGGCTTCTTGGGAAAATGAAGAGCAATCTGACAAAATAGATCTTTAGTGGTAGTTCTTTCTTTGTCAATTAGCTTTCCTCTGTTTGGATTTTTATGACAGAAAGCAACAATTTTTGGGGTGCTTAGAACCCTTAGATACTTTGTGTGTTCAATGAGTCTTTCTTCCTTTTCCTTTGGTGACTTCACACACAGACACCCAAAACCATCCCCAATGAAAGTTTCTGTGGCTCTTCAGGAGAGATGGACAGAGAGCAAATTTGATTTGACTTATTGCTGCACTTCACTTTGGGATGTTTGCCCCTGAATAGGTGAAGAGGGATGCTCCAAAGAAGCAACACAGAGCTGGTGGCACTTGGAGGGCCTATGTGAGGCTGTTCTCCAGAGGAGCTGGATTCTCAAACAACAAGGCATTGTCACAGGGATATCGCCAGCTGCAACGTGATGGAGGAGAGGCCTGGGAACTTGTGAAGCACTTGGGGAAGACGTCCATGGTTGTTGCAAACCTGCAGCCAAAAGGTAAGCACAAGCATTCATTTGGCCTCACCAAAAAGGAGCTCATCAGAAAGAGGACACAACAGAGAGCTGACATGATCTCTGCCAACTTGTGCTCAGTGTCTGCTGCAGATCAGGTCAAGAAGATTTTGTTGGAGCAACTCAATCTAGTGGATGGTATCCATCTTGCAAACAGAGTACAGAGGCTTGCATCGTCGCGCACCAACTTAGCCAAGGAAACAAATCTGGGAGTAATCCAAAGGTGGGAAGACAGTATTGGCAAACAGCAGCTCTGTTCTATGTCTCAGACGTTTCCCCAGCTGAAGCAGCACAAGTTGAGAGCAATTCCTTCTGCTGGTGCATTTACCTTTGAGCAGCAGCCTCAAGCAAGTGAAGGGGCTACTGCAGCCTTGTCTTGGAGCATGAAGAACGATGAACACTTTGCAAAACAGCTGTCCAATGCTTGGCATCATCATCATGAGATGGTGAGGCAGCCTGCTGCACCCAAAAAGAAAAAAACGGTTGACAATATTCCAAGCCTTTGCCAAACAACAGGTTTCTGTGTCTGCCAGCCAAGGAGCAGGTTGCTAAGAAGGCTGCACAAGCATTTTCTGGCAGACCTCAAGAAGATCTTTTCATTGCCTGACACCAAGCCTGTGTTGGGAGCTGGCAAAGTTGTGGTATGCTTCACATCTGATGCAGGAGAGGGCTTCAATGCACCAGCAGCTGAGCTCATCTTTTCCATTCCACTTATGTATTGGAAACCTTACAGACCCACCTTGCAGCAATGTGCCAGAGCAACTGCACAAGACACTTGGTATTCAGATACATGTTCCAGCTTTTGGATTGAGGTTGATGTGGGAAGAGCAACAATGTAGTGGGATGGGGTCTTTGACCTAATGATTGGAATGAATTTTCAATTTCATTTTGATGTTCTTCGTTTTCTTGAACTAAGTGATTGTCACTGTGGGTGCAACATGAGAGAGAAGTTTGCAGGTCACATGTTTGCTAAGTGACTCCCCTGCTTTGGAGTGTGCCTACAATTTTGCAAACACACTTGGGTAAGCCATTTTGTCCGCAGGCATTGGGTATTTATATTGGAGCTTATGAGGCATTGCAACAGCTTGACTTGGGTAGGGTGTGGTGCAAGCAGTACTTCTTCATGTCTGACCACCAGACACCTGTGATTTCTATTTGCCCCAAGTTCATCCCTGTGCAAGAGCTCACTGACAGCAGGCAACTCTGGCCAATTACTGTGGCAAGGAGAGCAGTTGGAAGCAATGCTCATGCTTGGGCTTTGTTCTCTGCCAGACATGCTCAGAGCCAAGTCTCTGGAGATGGTGCTGCAAGTGAAGAAGACTCTGTTGCTGAGGATGAGCCTGAAAGCTCTGATGAGGAGGAGGAGGCAGAAGTTGCTGATGATGAGACTGCATGGATCGATGGTCTAGTGGAGCACTTGGCCCTTGAGGAGGCAGCTGTGGCTTGGCAAGATGCAGGAAGAGCTTCTGGCAATTCCTTGGCAGTTGGAGTAGAGGAAAGACTTGCAGAAGAAGAAGCTGGAGGGCAACCAATGCAATTGCAGCCATTCCAATCCAGGCAATTCTATGGAAGAGTTGCTGCAGATGCCTCTTGTCATCTGACAGGAAAAGGGAGGATAGCATGGCATGCTTCAAAGGAAGGTTTTGAGTGCTTGTGCTCGCGACATGCCAATTGCACAATGTCCAGAAAATCTACAAGGACCAATCGAACAAATGGGAGGCCTCTGGGCTTGATGGCAGCTTGGCTGAATATGGAATGCTCTGCAGCAGAACACAAGGATGCAGCCTTTTTGAAAAGTGCACTATCTTATGAGTCAAGAGTTGCTGGCAGGGAACTTCTGAACACAATTGATGGTGGTGCAGCTTTGTTTGCTTTGGAACATCCAAGAGACATTTCTGAGCTTGAAGAGCCAGCGACATTGAAAGGGCTCCTATGAAGTGGCCTCAGGCAGGCATGGCTGGGTGCATGTTCTGTTGTGAAAACAGTGTTGCCAATGTATTAAAAGACCAAGGCAGATCATTTGTGATGAGCTGGGTTTAACACCCCCCTTCTAAAAGCCTGTTCCCTTGGCAAGACCATGTGTATGACTTGCTGCTCCATTTAATATAGGTCCCTAGATCCCAAAATATAACAGTGTCTTGTGAAGAAATGACATTGCAGAGGCAATGTGGCTTTAAGCTCAATGTTTGCTGTGGACTCATTACTTTGACTAGAGACCATTCTTCAACATAAAAGAGGTCATTGTTGACGATATAACAGTATTGAGCTCTGATGTCTAGAGAAGATGCTTTTCCTTTCAGAAGTCATTGTTTGGATCCCAACAGAAACATGTCCAATATATCCCCCATTCATGACCTCATTTTTTTCCATTTATTTTCCAATGTGGTCGAAAAATGAGATATAAATGAGATTAAAATGACAAAAAATTGAGACATTGAAACAACAAGTGTTTTCAATTGAGAAACAAAATGGCCATGTCAATGCAACCAAGCCTGTAGATGAGGATGTGTTTGCAATGGATATTCTCTGCTAGGCCTCAATCATGCTGTTGTTGGTTTAGAAAATACTGCGTTGTGCGAAACATCTGGTCAACTCCACATGTTTTACTTGTTGCTGTTCTTAGTGCTTGTAGTTTTGCTGGTCATTGCTTGTAGTCATGACAGGCTCAGCTCTTGCATGCTTGCATTGTTCTGGTCTACTGCGTAGAAACAACTGTTATTCTTGAAATTGAAAGATGCAGATGCAGGTGTCTGGGCCAAGCAGTCAGTTCTTCTTCTGCCCTTTCCAGCTTGGGCCCCAATCTTGCCATGAATAAAACTCTGTGCAAGAAGGAATGTGTGTTGGGTTTGATTTGCAACGACCCATTTTTTTTCCAATTTTACCCCCAAATTGAGAAAAAATGAGAAAAAATGAGGAAAAAATGAGCAAATGCCCCAGAAATCCCTTTGTAGAGACACAATTCTTTCTATTTTCTTCATCTTTTTTGCCAATCTAAAAATGTTTTGAGACTTTGGTGTCTCCTGTTGCAATCTAAAAATATTCCCCACAGAGAGTTTGCTGGTCCAAGACTGATTGGCTTCCCCACCCCTCTGAAAGCTTGGCAAGGCATGTCTGAGCCAGAAAAAGAAGAAGCTGTGTGTCGGTTGTACTGAACATGAAACATTCAACACTTTGTAGTTTGGGAAGATATGTCAGCATTCTTGGGCAGCTTCAGGGCTCACAATTGCGCCGGCCTCCTTGCTTGTAGTGCTTAGAAGCTGTTCTTGCCAATTGTTGCCTGGGCAATGCCAGCGAAGGGAGTCAAGCCTACAAAGCGGGCTGCAGAGCATGGGTCAGCTGCTGTGGAGCCATCCTTCAAGGCACAGAAGCAGAAAGTGGGTGCTGGTTTTGCCTCTTGCTCTTGCTGCGACCAAAGTTCCAAGGACCATTGGGGGAAGAAACAGACATGTAAAGTGGGGTAGTTGTGGCTTCATGATTGCCACTGGCAACAGTCTTCACAAAACATGTGTAGGAGGCAAATGTGTTTTGCTTGCTTCTTTGTTCTGAATCAGCCTCTTTTGTGGGGAGTTCTGTTCATCCTGAATGCAGAGGAAAGTGTGCTGTCTGAGGCCTTGCTAACAGAATGCTCCCTTTAATGCATTTTCCCTTTTGCCAAGGATATGATTAGTAAGATTGGTAGCTTGGTTTTCAGGGGTGAGTGTTTTCTGACCAGGGTCTCCAGAGTTTTATATAGTTTCTTGTGGTGGTGCTTTACTGAGTGGTTGCTCTTGCTAGAGGATGTCCCTTGGGCTCTGTATTGGAGCAGCAAAGGAGGACAAGAGAAAGCTGAAGGTGATGCTTGTGAAGCATGCTTCCAGGATTGGTCTAAGTACTTCAAGTTCCTTGCTTGGCAAGCCTTCTGTAATGTGATGAAGGCGGAGAACTCAAAGTTTCCTGACTTCCTGGCAGAGGCGAAGAAGCTTGATGCAAACCCTAGCATGAGGGCCTGGAAGAGTCAGAATGTGACAAGTGCAGTGGAAGGGGTGGTAGAAATTGAACGATCATTCACCTGCCTGAGTGCATTGGAGCTCAAGAAGGAATTGGGACTCCCCAAGTTGCTGAAGAGTCACACCGCAGGTCTCCAGACCATTGAGATGATGAACGAGAGGGGGGAGTTGGAAGAGTTCTTTTGCTTTGGCAACCCAGAGAAGCCTTTCAGGACTTGTTCTTTCAAGAGTCAGCAGAGAGCTTGTTGGACTGTGGACCACATGTTACCGCAAGCTCAAACATGGACTAAGCAGGGAGAGCAAGTCCACCAAACAGTGCTTGCCCAACAAGGTGAATCTACTGGCTTCAATGGGTTCTTTGCTGCGACCAACAACTTCTCGTTGGCGGAGTTTGTTGAGAAGGTGGAGATTGCTGCCAAAGAGAAGGCAGATGCAGATGAAGGAGATGATGATGATGATGATGCAGGCGACGGTGGTGGTGGCTTTGTAGGGGCAGCTGCAGCTACCCTCCTCAAGTCAGCTGTGGAGACACCTTCAATGACCAAGAAGGGCAAAGACAAGGACAAGGACAAGGATAAGGATAAGGACAAGTCTATCTCTTCCAATGTGCAGAGACAGAACAGCAAGGGGACCTCTGTTGCTGGTTCTGATGGTAGAAACCTTTCTGGGGCATTTGGTGATGCAGCTGATGATGAGAGTCTGGATGGCATGCTGTCCACATATTATGATGGAGAAGAGTCTACCGCTGCTGACGCAGGTGGGAGGGAAGCAAAGTAACTCCCAATTTGAATCAATGTTGAATCCATCATATTGCTGACAATCATGTTGGAGGGAACTTCTGGCCAAAACGGGAAAACTTACTCATTTAGTGGTTCCTGGAACATAGTCTTTCAACTTCCCTTTCCTTTGCAGCAGGTGAGCCAGCCCAATGGAAGCAAAAGTTGCCCATCCAGACCATCCTTTCAGGCGAGCAGAGGAAGGGTAGAACATTGGATAGCATGAGAAGGCAGCTTGCCAGGATGGAGGTCCCAGGGCACAAGCATCACAAGGATTGTGGGATGCTGAGGAACTATGTCCACAATTGCCAGGCAGCCACAGACTTGGTCCAAACTGCCTCCTTTGCATCCTACTCAGACTCAGAGCTTGCCAAGAGATTGGAGGCCATGACTGTTGAGAAGGCTATCTTGCCTTTTGAAATCAAGAAGAAAATTTTGGAAAGGAAGGTGGAGCAGCTGTTCCCTGCAAAGGATTGGGCAGGGTTCATGTTTGCAGTGAACCCATTCTCCAATGCATCTTGGGATCACTACAAGCCTGTGGTTGGTGCCCTTGAGACTTCAGAGGCTAGTAAGTTGTCCACCTTTGAGAACCTCTTCTTTACCAAAGTGCTGAAGCCCTTGCTTCAAAAAGGTGATGCAGGTTTGGAGGAAGTCACAGCTGTGGTTCAGCAGACTATGGCAGCCATGGATGATGTTGACCCCATTGAGCTCAGCACAATGGCAGCAGCTGCAAGATCCAACATCATTGCTGCTTGCGACACCATACAGGCATTGATGGATGACAAGCTAGACACTAGCAAGCAGGCCAGGGAAGAACTCCAAAACTTGAAAGAAAGGCATCTAAAAAGTAGGGTGGTTGTCAGGTTTAGGTCAGAGTCTTCAGACTGATGCAAAGAGACTAGATTCAATAGACATGATGTGGAAATAGAAAACCCTAGCACTTGCAAATGTTGGTGTTTATTGTCTGGATAGCCCTAATGATGTGTCTCTCTTGGTGTGGTTTGAACATGTTGGGTTTGGCTGTGTTTGACTTTATGACTTGCTTGACCCAACTTTGGCAACCATCTCAAGAAACATCCTTGTATTTTGTGTTGATTTCCTCTTAGGCCAGCGTCTTGAAGACCAAAAATTGCATCGGCAAGTCGCATAAGAGCTTGTTGGTTGAAGTGGCTGCTGTCATTGACAGCACTGAGTTTTGGAGCAACCGACTAGAAGGCTTTGTGAGGGACATCACCACACAAATGGAGAGTGAGGTCACCTTGGCTGAAGCTTTGGAACACATGGATGCAGTGGCTTGTATCACTGAGGAGGGCAGAAAGAAGGTACAGACTCTCTTGGACAAGTTCCCTGAGTGGAGAGCTGCTCTGAGACCTGCTACTTTGAAATCCATGGAGCAGGAGGTGATGAGCAAGCTCAATCAATGTGTGCAACATGCCTTGGAGAACAAAGAAGGTGACCTCAAAGCCTTGGGTGAGATATTGGCCTCAGCACACATTGCTTTCCCAATGAGTGCAGATGTGGATGGCATGAAAAGTAGCCTGTCCCAGGCTCTGGCCCAAACGCAGAACAGTGCAATGGTGTCTGAGCTTGACACTCTGGTTGCTGCCATTGGTGGCCAGCAGGGTGTGGTGCAAGAGTTCTTCACTCAGATGGCCTCATTTGCCCAAAAGGCTGCAAACTTGACAGAGGTCCCAGACAAAACATGGCAGAGCACTGTCTTGAACCTCCTCTCTGTTGTCTTAAACAAGATGCAAGGCTACCTCACTCAACCAGTCTGCAATGCACATGAAGAGCATATGGTGAACTTGGTTGCCTTCATCGACAGCATGGTCTATTGTGTTGACAAATCCCTTGCTCCATCTCTCAGACAGCTTGCACAAGGTTGGGAAGTACTTGTGGCAGCACATTTCAAGAGGCACAAGCTCATTGTTGCAATTGACAGTTCATCTGCCAATGCTGATGATGAGGACAAACATTCCAGCCTTGAGAACTTGAGCACATGCAAGGTACTCCACATGCAGCTCTTGAAGTGTGAGAAGGAAGTGAAAGAGGCTGGGTGGCCAGCTTCTGTGAGCAAGGATGCCTTCTTGGCACCATGTGCAACCATGGCTGGCAAGCTTGGGGCTGACCTCACTAAGGAGATGGAGTGGTGGAAGAATTGGAGCATCACTCAAGTCAGCAAGCAGATGGCTGTGCTCACCAAATCTACAGTGAAGGGCAAGCAGTGGAAGAAGGACTGTGACTCTTGCAAGAGCATGGCTTCCCTCCTGAAGCTGGGCAAGGAGACTCTGCTGACCTTCAGTCCAGATGATGTTGAAAGTGCACGAACATGTCTTGAGGAGGCTCAGTTTGGACAACCCCTCATAGAATTCATGACCAACGGCTAGATAACAGCTTCAGATTTCTAAGGTAAAGGCATTTCATAAAACTATTGGGGGTGTGCCTTGCACAATCAGCCAAAAATATTCATTGCTGCTTGAAGTCATCTTTTCTCTGCGCTTTGAACAGGATTTTGGCAATAGTTGTTCTTTGTTTGCTGTTGGTTTGCCAGATGTTTCTGACACAGGCTTGGGCCAAGTTGGAGAAGGTGCATAGTCTGAAAGGGGATGACATCTCCAAGCAGCAAGTCAGCACAGTGACAGAGCAATTGAAAGATGTCTTTGTTTGGACTCGCTTTGGCATGTTGATCCATTTCATGGAGACACAGAAGCAGAAAAAAACTCTCAGGGAGGATTGCCAAGCAGTCATGAAGGAACTTCGTGGCAAGTTTGGCAAAGCCTGGGAGAAGGACAACATGCCAACTCTTTTGTATAAGAAGGTCAAGGACATCATGGACCTTCAAGCTTAGATCTGGAATCTGCAAGTAGACATGTCTGTAGGTCACAGGAACAGTGTAGTGAAGAATTGAAACTATGAGATTTGTTT
>JAAMXW010977540.1:0-11421 GCA_019702695.1 Amphidinium carterae
TTAAGACGGGCCATTTACGTACAGGAGGCCCCAAAGGGGGAGCCCCTCAAAATCTCAAAATCACCGCAAAAAACCTGTGATCAGGTTGCAAAACAGGTTTTCAGGAGACATGTTTGGGGAATACAGGTAGCCTACAGCTTGTTTTGGCTCATATCTCTGGAAGCTGTTTTCATCAGAATAGAAAAGACACCTAGTTCCTGAATAGGCGGACAGAAAAGGCTCAAGGACAGCCACTGAGCATAGTACTTTCACCACAAATTCTTTGGATACGAACTGTACTGCAAATTATTTGGTCACCCCTCAGCCTGGTTGTAGAAGCCTTCCTTCATTGTCTGCTTGACTGTTCAACCCTGGCGTCATTTTAGCCGGGGGTGGTGAATGGGCCGGAAAATGTCTGTTGTTTCCAACCTCCTTGCACTACAGTGTTGCAATACTCAACAATGCTTAACGGAGACAACGTTCTCTTCTACTCCCTATTTGTCACAAGCACCAATGTGGCTGAACAAACACACAGGAAATTCTAGTGTTTCAAGAGCAAAATATGAGGATCGGTCTCTCGTGGCACTTGCGTGCTTTCGCTGCTCATCGTTTCTTCAACTAGGAATGGGTTCTTTAGTCTTCTTGTTGCAACTGAGTTTCTCTCGCAGTTTGGCAGTCTCAAACCCAACCCTGTGTCTCCAAACCACTGGGCGTGCAGAGACAGTGGCAGATGACACTGAGATAGCGCAAAGCCTGAGATCACTTGTCGACCTAGCATTTAGGACCACAGACTGAGGCTTAGTCCTTGATAAAGCCTCAGTGACAGCATCCATGGTCAGAAGGTTCTCTTCTGAGTTCTCTCAGCAAGGCTTTCTGCGCATACATGCAAAACTGCACGGGTCACAAGCAAAGGTGGGTTTGACTTTAAGAGTCTAAGTGAGACGAAGGTGAAAGACTTACGGGAACAAAAACCTGTTCTGAAGTCTGACATGTCGTATTTTTCTTTGAAAGTAGGTTCCCTCTCGTTCCACTCCCCCTCTCCACCTTGACCGGGGCAACATTCCACCCCTGTTGCCCATAGTGGCTTAATTCTTACTGTTTTTTCTGTCCAGGACCATCATGCGTTCGGCACATACCTGGTGGGGCCTGGAACCCTCCCTAACCATCCACAAAAGGGTGCCCAAAACCATCGTGCCCGTGGTACCTGCATCATGCCCTCAATACCTACACCAGGGGCTGTGTCCTCGGTACCTACCTGAGCAAAAAAGGTGTAATTATTGAAGCAATTTGCATTCCATAGTTTTGAACCTTACTTAGACCAAAAATGTTCATTTCAATATTTTCAATGTTTTTGAGCATCATGCCTTTAGGCCGAAATCATTTGTTGCCTTTGTCGTTGCTCATGGATGCTGGGAGTTTTTGGAAAGTTTGTCATTCGTTTGTTTGTTCCTCAACAGTTTTTTTTCAATAAATGTAGTATCATGATAATATTTGTTTTTGTCCAATTTTGGTGTGCGCAACGAGGTTTTGTTTTTGGCGTGTTTCAGCTGCTTGCTGGCCCTAGCACTGGACTTAGTCGGAAATCCAATTATTGAACAAAACTATAATGGCATGTTTTTGTCACGTTTGGTGTAAAGGAGTCTATGACTCTATGTCACTTCGAGTCTATGATATGAAAGGTTGGCCCTGTAAACGTTTTGGTTCTTTGACGCCATTTTCACGCATTGTGACTTCTTACTGTGTTCTGCGTCGTGAGAACGAGCTGGGATCGATTGCATCAATTCTAGCTGTGTGACACAAAATACCATACATGAGAAATTTTCACATAATTCACTACGACATTTATTTGCGAGCTTTGAGGAATTGATCTAAAACATTTGTGACAAAAACAGGCAAGTAGAAAATTTGCAACAACTCACACATTGATCAATTGCCTTCGCACAGGTTCACAACGCACAGCCCACGATTATAGAAGGTCTGGGGATTCGTCATGTAGTTGAGCACACGGAAATAGAATTGGAAGTGTTTCTTGCAAGTCGGTTTCGTTTCTGCAGGATGCGCTTTCCGAAGAATGCAGCTTTAGTGTATACCACACATCCACATGTCTTCAGCGCATGACCAGGATGACAGGCAGTAGAACGTACACACATGCTCTTTACTCTTACCAAGTTCGTTCATGGCGCGGTGAACTCAGATGTGCACACAGACATTTCATACCTAAGGTTTGCACTGTCATGTTCTAGAGAATCTCGAGTCTAGACACATTGCAAAGACAAGTTAGGGAATGTCGAAGAACGTCAATGAAGAGATTGTGTGCTCTTCCAAATGGTCCAAACCACTGAGTTGAGTTTGCTGTCTTTTGTGGATTTCTGCCTCGACCGCACTGTAAGCTTGTTTTGCTTTACCAGCAGCTTTGGCTGCCATTTTGGCCAAGCACATTAGCAATGCAATATATAGGTGGCTGCGGGAATCATTCGGGGGCATGGCTTGGAGGGAGCTTCTCTCTGATGATGAAGCGGATGAAGATCATTGTCCGGAGGACACTCGCCAGCCTGCATCACTGTGCAAAAGATAAACAAAACAAACGGGGCTCAGTTGGAGACATGTTTCTTCAGGGGGTCTTGTGAGATTGGTGTTTGCAAGTTCGCGCGCTCCTTGAATTTTGCTTGCCCTTGACATTCGGCATGCTAGGATGTGTGTTTACCTGCACGCCTGACCGCGCACACAGAAGCAGCTGCAGATGATGAGGTGGAGGACTATGACAAGTTGTTGGCAGTGTCAGATCTGCTTGTGCGTGGAGGTCGCAAGGTCTTGACTGATCAGGAGCTTCTCAGCAACAAATTGTGTTTGAGTAGACGCAGTCTCATGCGCTACATGAGTGCAACAGCTGAGGCTTCTCACAAGTTACAAGAAGAGTTGCTGCGACGTATTCTGCAGTACTGTTCTCAAGTGCAGCGTTCGTGGCAGCCATTATTGTTTGTGCACGGTCTGAAATTTGACGAGACACCCATCCGTCTGATAGGGAAGCTTCAGGGCCAAGAGGCAGAGAACATGCTGAACAAAGTATTTGTTATCGAAACCACTTGGCGGATACTTCTGAAGAAACCTGGGGGGAACGGTGGTGCTGATGAGTTCATGCTCCTTCATGGCACGCTGAGTCCACAATGCCGCTTCGGGGAGAACACCACTGCTGGAACAGTTGCTGATTTGCTGAGCACCTGTTGGGAGCCACCTCCAACGGCATCAATTTTCAAACACAAATGGCGAGTGCTGGAGACCGATGCGGCAGCTGCCAACATGAAGGCAGAGAGGGTAAAGATGGCAACGCTCTCTGTGCAAAACTGGAGGAGTCTTCATGGACATTGTGTCGCTCATCGTGTTCATACCGTTGCAGCAAGGCTCTTTGATTGCCCTGGCTCAACCCAACACGTGATCAAAGGTTGCATACGTAGTCTGTTAGTCCTCCAAGCTCCTGGTGCCTTGCGCAAATTCAAAGCTGCTGTCCTTGATCTTTGCATTGATCAACCAGTGAATGTTGTCGTAAATGATGACCTCATGCCTGAAGCATTGCAGTACCGAGAGAAGGTGTTGTCGTTGTTTCTTCCCAACCATGAGCGCAGTCGAGCTCGCGCTACAGTTGATATGATCTCAGAGAAGTTGTTGAATGGTGATTGGCGCTCCCCAATTGTACAACATCATTGCCAGCAAGGCTGTTGCTCCAGCCTCTCCCAAACAAGCGAATCCTTCAAAATCTGGCTGCCAAAGCTGATCTCTGCTCTTCGTCTGCACAAGTTCTCCAGGGCAAACTGGGCGCAATGGGCAGAAGCATTGAACCTGATTGGGTACTTGTCACTCGTGCATGGCTTGTTCCGAAGGGCGTTTCTGAAAGCCTTTGAGAAGATTGTCGAAAATCCAAGCGAAGTGGATGCTTTCAAGCCTGCTGATTCTGGAGATATCTTAGCTGCTGCTGGGTCAAGTGACGATAAAATTGCAATATGGAGGCAAGAAATGTCTCAGCATTTGCGGATTGCCCTTGCTTGGTGGAGCACAGAGGAACCAGAGTGGCATTTGTACTTGCTTCGCACTGTGCTGGAGCCAGAGCGACTTCTCATGAACGAGCTTTTGCAGATCACTGCCACGGGGTGGCAGCTCAAGGAGATGCAGCAACGTCGACAGACAGGTGTGCAGAGCATGCAGCTCAATCACAAACTCATTGCCCTGCAAAGCTAGCATATCTATCCTCATTTCAATTTTGGTTTTTGTCGTGCGCTGTCAGCCTGAGGTGCACTCAGCAATTGTGATGTTTTCAAATGTGTCCATTATCTCAAGTAGTTGTACACTTCATCAGTTTCTTCCCTGCGGACATCTTCTAGGAAACTCAAGAGAAAGTGTTTCAGCTTAGGTTTGGCACGTGAACAACACTCTCTGTTCTGGCAGGACAGCCCACAAAGGGCCAAAGTTGGATGCGCCAATGTGAATCATTGTTTTCTTTTCAGCACTTATCAGAAGCGCTTGCCAGTATGAGTTCACTCAGTTCAAGAGTCTATTGAGCTTATCACTGCTGCTTGTGTGCTCATTTCGTTGTTTGGGCAACCAATTCTGCGTTACCCAGTTGACATGATGTAACTTGTGCTTTGCATGATGGGAGAGACGAGAAACTCAAGTACAAATGTTGCAGACTCGCCAAGCTACACCCACTCTTTCATGTAGAGCTTCAAGTTCATGTTTCGTCGGAAGCAGACACAACAAACTAGTCTTCGTCACCCGTTCCTCATGATCATGTAACGATTCATGTTTGCAAGCCTGTGCAGGAATGTGCAAGCTTCGGGTGCATGACTTCTCTGACGGTTCCCTGGCTACCAGTGCACTACAGCGTCAATTGAGGACATATCGCAACGACTCTTGGTGGCATTCGGCTCCGTGTACACAGCATGCTGCAAGTGACATCTTTCGCCTCACAGCTCGTAGCGCTGGCATGCTTTATGCGAATGTGCTTCTGAGGTTCTCTGGCTATCCATACCGCTTGGCAGAGATGGTCCGGCCTGGCGATGCACAAGATGAGGCCCGTAGAGCTTTCTTGGATGCCCGGCCTTGCATGCTGGATGTGTTCAGCCTAGAATTGAGAAATGACTTCCCCACCATGGAAGCTCTGCGGAGTGACGAGTGCCAAGTCATGATTAGATGTGCTCTGGAGGCTCTTGACATGTCAACATTCTCCACAGAAAGGCTGCACTCCCAGAATGCACGGCGCATCATCTCACGCAACATGACTCATCCACTGCGTATGGAACAGGCTGGCATGTTCCATGCTGGGATGGCTGCACCAGAGTTTGCACAAGAGGTCCATGGTATTGAGCTTGCTGTTGCTAAGAGGCCAGCATCGTTTCCTGTGGCCAGTGAGAATGCAGCCAAGAAGAGGCGAGGTGGCGGGGGTGCCTTTCGCGCTTTCCTTCACCTCAGGTCACAAACAGATGCTCCTGGCCATCGAACTCAGTTCAAGAACAAGCGTGAAGAGTATCGTAATCTAGACGCAGACACGAAGCGTCAGTGTGTTGAGCTCGGGCGGCAGGCCACAGCCTTGCACCAACGTGGTTTGCCTTCTTTTCCTAAGACATACACTGCAGGGCGGAAGCATCAGCAAGACCAACAAAGAGCTGCCGACATTCAGCGCAAGGGGGACATTATTGCTGGAGACCCAGGCTGTTCATGTCCCGGCAAAAGACATGGTGATATAGTATCAGCTTTAGTGGTTCAAAGATGTCTTGAAGCATGTAAATACTCTGAGGAGTACTTGTTTGCGAATTGCTCAGCGGGTAAGTGCTCCACAAAATACACCATGTAAGTTTGTCATGTCCATGTTTGTTGCGAACAGGATCAAACCTGAACCTAAAACATCCAAACGCGAAGCCACTTGTGCAGACGCACAAATCAGGACTTCAGGCAATCACTTCATGTTTGCTTTGTCGTCCTCTGCTTTATCTTGTTTGCGTGCTAGACATGACCCAGCCACTGCCGTGGAGGCGCCATCAGAAGAATGCCCATGGAGAGCATGGCCACAATCATCCTTGTTGCGAAAGAGCATTTGCAGAGAGAAAAGGCCGAGAGGAAACAGCAGACAGAGAAGCTTGTCAAGGACTTGCGTGATTACAGTGCTGGGGAGGTTGAGCGTGTCATGAACTCGAAGCAACTGCTGAAGTCTCTCACGAAGGATGGTGACATGTGCACGTGGGTAATGAGCCCACATGGTGAACAGACTCTTGGACTTGCCGCACTGACCTCCGCAAAGCATGCTGTTCCAGATGTGCGACCTGCAGGCCTACGGAAGTTGGAGATGCAGTGGGCACTTAGACATGAAGGCATTCGGGCTCCGACTGCAGTGCCACAATGCCTTGCTCCATTGGCTCCTCGTTGCACCGCTACTGGCTGTGTGTGCAGTATGCCAGTGAAGCAATACTACAGTCGCATCAAGGCCTTCTTGAGCAAAGTTGATGGAACCACACTGCGTCGTGGCGATGTCATTCTTGTTTGGCGTTTGTTCCGTGTCGAGGCTAGGAACACCGTGCATGCAACAACAGTGGACACAGGCGTCATCACTGAACAGCTCTACACACATGTGGCATGGTCCAGTGAAAGACCTTTTGTTGTTGTGCTCTGGCCTCTTCTCACGAATGTTGAGCCTCCAATCGACGTGAAGAGCATCGTGTTCTCACCCGCCACATCTGCTGGCCCTCACCGCTCACCATCTCTTCTCACATTACAAGAGCACATGCAAAGCCTGAACACAGATCTTGCTTGTGATCTTGAAGTCATGGAGCTTTCCCACAAGTGCTCTGCGGTGCCCAGTCACACGACTTTGATGTTGATTTCGCCAGCTGTGCCCTTGAAGAGCCGTGTGTGGAGTGGAATCTCCGCACCCCCAAGAAAGGTTCCAGTAACGCGTCAACAGTCGGAGGCAGCTACACACAACCTTGGGCATGCTGTATGGGGCTTCCAAGAAGAGGAACCTGTGTGTGTTGACGTGGAGCCTGATGAGTCGGATGAGGAGGCGGCACTGTTGCAAGACTTGGTCGAAGCTGCTGGGTCCATGCCTTAGCCATTGAATGATTGGAACAGATTAGCAAAAGGTCCGCAGACTCGCAACATGGGTTCCTCAGCCAAGTGCCCAAGTGGTTCCCCAAGAAGACTAGACTCACTAGAGTCACTAGATCCACTAGAAATCAAAGTCTGATTCGAAGACCCTTTTGACAAATTGTGTGCAGTTTCTCACAGTATCCCGTGACGGTGTTACAGTAGCGCACATCAACTAAGGGAAGTGGTGCGTCGCGAAGACAGGGCAGGAGACCACCAAGCTACAGAAGGTCATCCACAACAGCGGCAGCGTAGCAGCAGTAGTAGCAGCAGCAGCAGCAAGACAAGTAGCAGCAGTACAAGTAGCAGCACATCCAGAGAGATCCCTGCTGTGCCAGAAGCGCCTGCTTCTCAACCACTCCAACGTGAAGGTCAGGGGCGTGAACCTCGTGGACGAACATCAAGGGACGGTCTCTTGGTGCGTGAGACAGTAGCTGGTGCAGAGCAAGTCTACGGCATCATCAAGATCAACGTCAGTTTGCAAAATGCCTACGCTACTTGTTTCCTTCATGAAGCTTGTGTGCGAACAAAGACTCTGAAGCGGGCCCGGAATGCTGCGCATGGCCGACCATTTGGCATGCTGGCAGCGTGGCTGCGAGGGCAGGGAGCTCACAACAACAAAGCTGCACATATGGCTTGGACGCCTGCTATAGCAGAAAGGCGGTCAGCCAGAACTCTGCTTCATAGTCTGCCAGGCCACGCTGACTTTCTTCGAGAAGAGGCTGCTAAGCAACCGAACTCAGACAGCGAGCCTGTTGATGTCTAGATTCTAAAACATGGAAAGCACACTGAAGCATGTCTGCAGAGAAACATTTTGGTGACTGCGCAAGCCAGTAGGGGCACGCAAGCATGCACTGTGACTTTTGTTGCCAAATTTCAACTATTTGTTTTCTGTGCGTTCAACTCCGAACCGTGCTCGCAAGGCGAATGTCAGAAGCGCCAAATCTGTTGCAGATGATGAATTTGGCTAGAAATGTGTCAAGACTCAGGGCCATACAGGGATGTACTGGTGTGGCATCTATTCTTGTGTAGATCACAACCCACAGAAAAAGGATTTCCTTTTGTTGGCAACTCCTTGCATTTCTCTACAGGACCTCTTTACTCCAAATGCTCGCACAGTTCCTTCCGTCTCTGGAATGGTGACTTGCAGAATTCGTGCACAAACTCAAACAACAAAGTCTAGTTACTAAGAGTCTTTGCCAAGCGAACTCATATTGAGGACAGCATATGCCATGTGTTCAGGAAGGGATTGCCCAGCCAGCAAATTACACGTGGGGTAAGTCAGATCAAAAAGTTGTTTGTCATTTCACTTGGTCAAGTCACAGGCCCAAGTCCCCAAGTGCTATTGCAAGTGTTGAGAATGGGAGTCAGATCAGCGCATCTGGAGACGCTTTGGCTCGATTGTTGCCTTGGGGAGAACAACATTTGTCCTGCCAGCAAGCAAAAGGCGAGGAAGGGTCCACTTACAGAAACTTCATGAGTGACATGCAGTGACAGCTTCAAATGTTGTGCTCGAAACAAGTGTAGCGGTTGTAAAATGTATTTGCCAATTAAATTTTTGTTGCTTTGATGAAGGGTCTGGAAAGTTTTGAAGCAATCCTTCATTCAATGTCTATTGCTAAAATACAAAGGAAAAAGGCTTTTGATAGACTCATAGAGCTGGAGGGCTCAAACAATTTTTGGTTCCAACTCATGTTGCTGCCATGTGGCTTGATCTGCTGTGTGTGTGTGTGTGTCTGTGTGTGCGTGTGTGCGTGTGTGCGTGCAGGATTCACAACCGAGGAAACAAACATCTGACATCCTTGGTAGGGCTGTTTTTGTTGATAGAAACAAACCCAAATCACAAACAACAAGAGGCAAATGAACTATTGTTTTCTTCCATTTGACATGACGAGCTGCAGAAACCAGTAGTTGTGCGCAATTTCTCCAGACAGCATCATGAATTATGTGCTTCAGGTGTTCTTGGCAAGTCACATCTAAGTGGCACTTGTCTTGCATGCATCCACATCGTGTGCTTCGTCCCTCATTTCATGGCAGTCATAGTCACTGCATTGTGGCACATTCGGGTCGGGAAATACAGCTGCACACGCACAATCTTGTCCCTTGTGAAACCAGTGGCATTCATCAGCCTTGTCACGACCTTTGTGCTTTGATTCGTGTCTTGTTCATGGCAGCATTCACCTGCTCAAGAGCAGGTCTTGCACTTGTCCGCCTCCAGCAAATGGGATTCTGTGTCGAACCATGCCAAAGAAATTGTGGGAAGAACTTCTGAGTGATGATGAAGTAGACGTCCCGTCTGAGCGCTCATTGGAAGGTCCTGCAGAGAAACGCAGTAGGTTGGAGCCTAGTCAGGCAAGTTCTGAGGCAGCAGCTAGTCACTCAGTCTCAGGTCAAGGTGCTTGCAAAGGCTGCAAAGCCCTCTCGCATGTCTCTTGGGTTCCCAGATTGCACGAAGCCTATGCATCGGCGCTAGCACAGCGAGGGAAGCAGACCAAGTGCTTCAAGATGGTGTCAGCATGTTCTGGCACAGGCGCGCCTTTCATTGCACTGAAGGTCCGCTTGGCTTCAGAGATGTTGCTGTGGCTTCAGGAAGTGCCCTGTGTAGATGATCGTCAACTTTTGCAATCTCTGGGTTTGTGTGTGTAATGTTGTCAGAAGTCTGCGTCGAGCACATTGTCTTGGCAAAATTTGCGTGAATGCTAAGAATGGATGGATTTGAGAAAGACGAGAGCATGCTCATGCAAGGCTTTAGACTCAAATTTTAAACTTAAGAGTGGCGCTGCAGAGCTAAATAATATAAGGTCTTTATGAGCCACAGACACGCAGTTAGTTGGAGTGTTAAAGAGTAGTGTAGACAAACAAAAGAAATTGAAGCAAGATTGCAAGTTTGGAGGTTGAGTTGTACAGTTTAGCAAAGACCTTTAATAACAGTCCAATTGTGTTCAACACTTGCATATTTGGCACGACGTCTGTTCTGAGTCAGTGAGAATACTGTATCTGTTAAGGCTTTAGACTTGTGGCATGAAGAGATCATCAGCTGCGACCCGAAGCCAGCTGCGACATCCTTCTTGTCCATGAATGCCAAGTCTGCGCACCATGCCGCGAAGGTCGAGGAGCTCCTGACTAATGTTCGCCATCAGACTTATTGTCATTGGCACCGTGGCCAGGGGTGCTTCACAGAGGCAATGAAACAACGACCACATTGCTTTGTTGCAGGCTTCCCATGCAGTCCATGGTCCTCTCAGCGACCAGGAAGATTCACCTCCAACCCGTGCATACCTCAGTGCTTCTTAACTCTCTCCACAGCATGCTAGAAGAAAAAGCTGTAGAGTCTCGTTTCAGCAATGACGTGGACACTGCACAATTTTTGTGAGAGAGACTTCTTCGAAGCCCCAGTCTCAGAAGAAGTCTTTTAATGTGTGAAGAAGTAGTCTTTTCTGAGGGCTCAGCATCTTCTCCTGTGAGTCTTGTCACAACAACTCTTGTGTGTTGCTAGATAAGGTGGGCGCAACATCCAGCAGTGGCAGTGATGCAGTCGTGTCTGCGCTTTGTGAAGGAGGAGCAGCCATTGTCCGGGCTCTTTGAGAACGTGGTGCACATGAAGCACGCCTACGAGGGCGAGAAGAGCGGGTTGACAGTTTGCTGTGAAGCCCTGGAGGAGTACGGCTACGCAACTCGGGTGTTTGAGGCAGACGTACATGAGTGGCATGCTGAAGTACAACGGCCGAGGCATTCCAGCGGGGTTGACACTACATTCTGTGAGCCATAATGTGACTATAATTGAGATATTGTCTTCGTTTTGGTGTTCTAGACGTGTTCCCAGTGAAGCTTCATAAGTGGTTTCAATTTTGCCTTGGTATTGTTCATTTACTATGGGCAGGAAGGTGTCTTGAGAGGGAGGCAGAATTGATGCTCATCACTAGTGTGGCCAGTGCTCAGAATTTGCTCACTTTGCTCACTCTGTGTCTGCTATTGTGCTAGGCTCTTCATCCTCTTTGTCTCCATGAAAGCTGGTGGGAGAGATGCCGTGAACTATGCGGAGAAGATCTGGTCCAGCGCAATGGCTCTGGTGGGGCGCTTCCCAGCTGTGACGCTTCGGGACATCCTCGCTGACACTCCGCCAGATCTCGTTGCACTTGACGATGATGCATCAGAGGCTGTGCTGCGCTGCCTTTAGCAGCTTTGTCAGAGCCGGGGCTGTGGTAGAACTGTTTTGAGGGGTTCTGGGGAAAGCGCTCGTGGGGGGACCCCCCCCAAGACCGATCCGAAAATGATCCGAAAATGATCCGAAATTGATCCGAAATTGATCCGAAA
>JAAMXW010977555.1:0-18712 GCA_019702695.1 Amphidinium carterae
TTTGAGTTGTTCTTTTTTATGCACAGCTCCAAGAGTCCTTTGGGTCAACTTTGTCAAAAATCACACTCTTGAGAGTCAATTTCTGGAGTCAAAAAATCCCTGTGTTGCTGTTTCCTTGGACAAAAGCAGCTCAACTTGTGTTGAGGAAGTTGTTCGCGGCAACTTTGCAAACTATGAAGAACTCATCTCTAGTGGTTTTGTGGGTGTTCGCTGTGTTTTGGTGGTGCCCATTTGGCGTTGTGTTCCCACACCTTGTGTTTGCGCGCAGAAAGCACCGCAAGGAACCCAACCCGCGTTACAGTCAATATTTTGTCACGTCAAAAAACGACATTTGGCAATGCACAAAGTCTTGTGCACAACGGCCTCCGCAATACACGCATTTGGAAGCCTCTGTTACATGCAATTGGTCACATACATGTGCAGGCCAGCCACACCGCAAAACAAACAAACTTAATCTGACAATTTAAAAAGGTGTTTGTGTTTAGACTTCTTTCACGTCCATTTTTCATTTCAGAAACTTTAACTCATCTTTCTGTCATTTTTTTTGGCTTTACCATTTCTTAATTGTGTTTCCCAAACCTCGGGTCAGCTCTGCAGCGTCCTTTTCAACACTGTGGTGCACAAGTCCGCAGTTAGCTCAACCATGGATGGCCCAGACACGCGTTAAACACGTTACACTCCATGCCCATGCTGATGTAGGCATGGACTCCGACAGAGCCGCATTGCAGCGCAAGAGCCCAACAGCGAACCGCTCGACTTGCTGAATTGCGTTCAAAGTGGAAGCGACCACAAACAGGCACTCAGAAACAATTGGAAAACTTGCCAACAATCCCTGACCTCCCCAAAATGGTTTTGATTTACACTTACCGCAAACAGCACGAAAAACTTGGCAAAAAACGACAAAAAATCCGGTTACAATGAAACAAGTCAAATTCTTTCCAAAGACAATCCTACGCGGCCAACTTATTTTACCAAAACTGCTGAGAGAACCCATAAAGGATTCACAACCAAAGCTTCCAAGCTGAAATCTGGAAACCACGATAGCTTCTGATCCATCAATCTCGCTAAGCGCTTCAATAGTTTGTTCAGCCACTGAGACTGAGCTACCACGAAGAGTTCAACTTGGCATCAAGCTCAGATTGGACTGAGCTTGTCATCTGAACCACACCCACACTTCCCCAAACCCCCCACCTTTGGCTTTGGTCACTGTCCGGATGCTCACACACAAACATTGTCAAATGGAACTCTCCTTTACATTATGTGATCCTGTCACTTTCACAAAACGAGAAGGATAAAGACCAAGCGCAAGGAAATCCAACATGAATGTCATGAAGCGAGTGAAAGTTCTTTCCAAAGCAGGCGGATTCGCAATGTGAGACTCAGAGGACCGGCCAAAAGGCACGTTGTATGGCGCACGAGTGCGCGTGCTGACAAAGGGAGCCACTTGGAACAACTCCTTGCTTGACTTTCACTTCAGTGTCGCACGGGAACGAAAGCAAAGGATTTCATACATTTTAAACACCTGCTATATTTAGTGATAGAACAAGGAGTGCAAGGACTCATATCCTTCCTCAGAAACTAATACACCACAAACGCCGTTTGGAAGCAAAGTGAGAAGGCTAGACAATGGAGACTCGAAACAGAGCCCGCTACTAAGACTAACTACGACGTCCTTAAGAATCATAAAATGTTACCAGACACCAAACGTTGTTTGTTTAACATAGCTGACAGATGTTGACAACATTGAAGCAACATGTTGGGTCAAGCAATAGACTTAGATGCCACTCAATTGTGTTGCTAGCAGCACTGCAGTCGTCTGTCGTCAAAGACATTGCAAGAGTACAAGACAAGTGCCTAAACTCAACACTTTTCGCATTGCCAATGTAAGACGTGTTTGAAATGGGGGATTTTTGTAAGTTACCGTCTGGCTCAATCTCGCTGTGGCTTGCACATGTGAGACACGACCGAGAAAAGACAATGGCCAACGAAAGGTGTTGCTCAACAATTGCTGGCTTGCTGACTGTCTGTGGTCCGTGGAAACAGTTTCACGAACGACCCGTACCACCAAAATTGCCAAATGCTGGTCAGTGCAAACAGTCACACGCACGACCCTGACAAAGCTCACCGCAAGAATTGCAAACAAATGTTGACAGCATATTCGTCACAACTCGCGCAAACTTATTCCCAAAACCCTTCTGCATTTGGTGTCATTTTCTATGTCAGCTAGCAACGATGAAAATTGGAGCAGCGTAGCTGCAGAACTAGGATGCCACCATCTGTTACGCCTGCTCTTATGTAGCAACGTGCTCTCATTCTGCGCTGCTGGCAGAACACATTCGTTCGACTCGTGACTAGAGTCAGTGTCTTTACACAACGAATACGTTAAGAACGGAGTTGCTCTGGAAGCACATGCAAGAAAGGCAAACTAGGCAACGCAAGACACCTTGGATGTTTGTCACGTTAGCATGTCACCAAATCTACAATAATTGCACGTAGCTTGAGCGGCTTGACGGGGTACCTCTAGTTGCTAAGTACCATTTCTGTGGCACTCTTGTACAATGATGGGTGGATCTTCTCCTTCAGCTTGGCTTTGGAGACCTTTTCAACAACTGCCTGCATCTTGCGACGCTTGACCGGCATGGTGCTCTTGGAGTCCGTGATGATGGTAAGCATGTTCGCCTCCATTGTCATCGCTGATGCCTCCTCTTCAACCGACTTTGCAATGGCCACCGATTCATGTGCTTGAGCGTCCAACTTCTCAAGTATAGGCAGACACTCGTGAAGCTCCTCACGCCAACTGCAAGTCGCAAAGAAATTCCAGATTCCAGACTTTGCTCTTTTTGTTTTGCTGTGACAGCTTTGGCAGAGGGCGGGAGGGTCTATATCACGTTTCTAACAGGTGCGCGTGCAAACTTTCAGTGTAGCGTTTGAAGGACCAGTTTTGCAACAAGACAAGGAGAACATCTTTCTTCATGCACAAGTTGACGGGAAATGCAAGTGCAACAAATGACAGCTAGCGGCTAGCCCCTGTTGGCGCAAGTAACCGTCTCAGATGCATGTTTGTCACTGTGAGAACGCACGTGTGATTGGTGTACTTGTTGTTTCAACCTTGCTAGAACGACTCAAACGATCAAATTAATTGAAGTCCTTTTTTCCCAAACAACTTTGAAATGCAACTTCCGACAGACAACAAGCACACATGGTCCTGTCGCAATGTCTTGTAACAGTTCACTGCGTCGGCCGCATCTTTTCCATACAGTAGCTTCTTGCCAGCATCGATGACAACATTCAGGCCACTGTCATCATTGAGCTCAGCTTTCCAACTTGCGTTGCGCAAGCCCCCAACAAACGGAACCATGCTGGTGGAAGCCTTCTGAATGCGCTCATAGATCTTCTTTGCTGCGCGGTCACGCAAATCGCTCATGTGTGTGGTGTATGTGGACAGAATTGTTTCCCCCACTTCGGTTCGCCACTCAATATAGGACTCATTCTCGTTCTCAGACGACTCTAGGCAAGCCTCTTTAGCGCAAAGCACATGCGGCCAATCTTGGCAAGTGAGGTCTTCAGAGTCTGTGCTCGCAATGTAACCACGAAGCACCAACAACTTGCGCAAGTAGACGAGCTTCTGCATGTCAAAGGGCGATTGCAGCACCGCCTGTTCAATGAAACTCAAGAACCTCAGGCCAAAGACTGTGAACGCAAGAACAGAAGGTCCGATTGCACAAGTCAGGAAAAGTAGAAATCTAGAAAAATCGTCACAAACCCGATTTGCATCTATATTTGTTTTTGATATGGTGAGGCAAACCTCCATCTCAGCGAGCGCCTCCATTAGAGGAGCTATGCACTTGCTAGGCGTGTTGACGTCGGCTTTCAACAATGCGATCAACGCAGCCTCCAATTCAGTGTACTGTGCGCGCAACACATCCATGATAGACTCGTCGCCTGTTTCGCGGAAGGGCATGAACTGCCTCATAGCTGTCACAAAACCAAGGATACTGTCAGGCTTGTCCTTCTCCACTTCACTGTCTGCTTTGATAACCGCAGCTCGCGCATCCTTTGCTTGCACAAGCAGCTGCTTGTTCCGTGCGATTTCCATCCAAGTTGCTGGCCCCCAACGGGCAATTTCGACGATGCCAAAGACATTGCTCACCTTCTCTTCACTGTCTGCAGCCGCTAAGAGCTTCTCAATGTGGACTTTCACCAATGCCTCCACCTCGTCAGTGGCTCCTGAGCAAACCAGAAACCTCAAATCAAAACACAAAACTTGTTCTGCTTCAGCCCGTAATTGGCCTAAAATGTTCCCACAACACAGAGTGTGAACCTCGGCTGTGTACCATTGCGCACAAAAGTGAAGAAACCCCAAAACAATGCTCTACACTATGTGTTTTCAACTGCAACGTCTCTGCAAGACTAGTTCAAGCAAATTGGCGAGACCACCACAACATCGAGTTCTAATGCCAGCTTGTGCTGCCTGGCCCAAACATCTGGCAAACATACAGGATACTCGCAAAAGCTACATTGCACAAGTCTATCAGTCTGTACGCGTTTGTCTGGAGTCCTGCATGCAATGCATCTCGCCACACAGGGATTGCGCCAACTGCCGTCCTCAAAGCATCAAGCGCAAGGTCGGGCCGCTCGACCCCAGCCTTGAGTGCACTTTCTGAAGATTCCAATGGTTGTTTGTACTGCAGCCACGCCGTGCACCAAGTTGCAAACGCATACTGCTTCTTGCAATAGCTATTCGTTTGGCGAATTGCTTGTTGCACCAGGAGGGATGTGCTGCCACTCGACTTTGTCAGCGATTGCATGGCTTTCACAGTCTTATCATCAGTGGGCATCGCGTGTCCGTTGACCATGGACGAGATACCGTGGACAGCCCGAGCAAGTTGAAGCACGCCATCCAATGCAATGGCAGCGAGGTGGTTGGTGAAGTTGGTGGATGAGAACTTGTTGAGGAGGCTCTCCGTCAGCGCTTGCACAGTGGGTGCTGCTGCTGAACCTCTGGCAATGAGCGGCACCAAGGTGTCGTAGATGACTGCTCTCTGAAACAATCGAGCTCGCTCACATATGTCCATCCTCAAGTCGCTAAGCTTGGGAGCATCCAAGTTGAAGCTGCCTTCAATTCAGAGCAACACCACGCCAACAAAAGCAGAACAAGTCATAGGTGTGAACGCTTCTACTAGACTGTTAGTTCCGCAATGCTACTCTCAGGGCAAAGAAGAATTCATGTATCACTTTCTTTGTCTTGCTTGAGTTACAAATGAGCGTGTCCTTGTGGAGGAAATTAGCACCTGCTCACAACAGTCACTCGACCAAGCTAGCTCACGCTGCTAACCTTTCTTTTTGAGACTTGTTTTTTTCTACTTAGCGACCACTCGTTGCGACTGACACGAAACCTGAACCAATGCTGCACTGACAAGGACAGCACAAATCTGTCCGCAGAAAGCTTGACCAAAGTCATAAATTTTGCTGACAAACAGTCTGTTTTCAAAACGTTGCCAATTCTACGATGCTCGCTGCATGGCTGCAACTCAAGAGTGCCATAGAGTGGGGTTCACCCGTGACATTGTTCGTTCTCAAGAATGTTGGCACGTACAAAGATTCAAGGCACTTACCAGCAAGAGCTGTTGTGGCAGCTGTGTGTGCAATGGTAGCAATGCCACGATCAGCAAGAACGACCAACTCAAGTGCTCAAGTTCAGAACAAAAGCAACACGTTCGATCCTTTAAACAACATCACTTCTTAAATACAAAAGGTAAGTTTTGTTGGGCACTGAAGTTGGTTGGCAACTTCGCCGATCACTCGCATCTGGACGAGAAGGAAGGGAGTTGCTCAAATATTGCTGTGCGCCACGTATGATGCTGTCACCATTAGGCATACACTCAAAAGTAACAAGAAACGTTTATCGTCCGCAATTTTGTGAGATGTCCACATTTACAGGTCGGCCAACTCAAAGACCAAATCTTCCACTACTCACAAGTTGTAACGCGTATGAACTAAAAGAGATGAGCCAACGTGGTGCTGAAGTGGGGAGTCGCGTGTGAACATGTATGAAATGTGCCTAAGCCTTCATGATCCTCTGCAATGTCAACAGTCTCTATCCATTTTTGTATGTCCTCCTCAGGCTTCGGGAAGTCGCCTGCGAAGTACTCTTTGATGTGCATGATGTACAGTGCCGATGCAAAGGCCTGTGGCACCTCAACTGTTGCCAAGCTCGGCGCAACCTCACTCAGCAATTGCTTCCGCTCTGCAGGTTGAAGCTGCTCGATTTTGTCTGGCCTAAGCTTCTTGCATGCATCCACGAGCTGCAAATGAGCCGCCAAGGCAACGCCTTCTGCGCTGCTCCCTCGCGCCTGCAAAGCCGCCAGCACTCTGCCTGCGATGTGCACGTCTTGTCCAATGGTTTCGCCACTGAGGATCTTCACAGGGGTTAGCTGCTCTATGTACTTTGTTGCTTGGTTCGTCAATCGATCACCTTGCGTCGCGGTAGTGACGGTGCTTCTGGGGCTCCTGCTTCGAGCCATTTCTGAAGGAGCCTCGACTGTGGCACCTTGATTCGACCTCAGACGTCTCGCAGGAGGTTCGTCGTTGCCTGCACTTGCAGTAGAAGTGCTTGCCCTTTTCGGAGCACCTCGACCTTTCCCAGCCTTGCTCTTGCTACGCCCTTTGCTTTTGCCTTTGCCTTTCACTTTGCCCTTAGCTGCACCCTGAGACACTTCAGGTGCTGTCAAGGCAGCACGCATCAACGCTTGCTGCTGGTCCATGCCTTCGTCCTCGCTGCTTTCTTCTGGCGCTGTCCCTGTCTTATCAGCGTCGTCATCACCCTCTGTCGCCTCTACACGTGTGGTCGCAGTCGCAGTAGCGGCAGCGGCCTCTTGCGCTTGCTTGTCTGCAGCATCCTTTGCCAGCAATGCTTGAGCTTGCTCGGTGACTTTTACTGCACTCAAGCCACCCCTTTGCTTCTGAAGTGGTCCCTCCAGCATGCTCGTTCGAGTGAAGCTCAACGTGTCGGTACCCTGAGCCTGACGAAGCTGGCGGCTCATCATGGATGTGGCAAGTTCGGCCTGACAGCTGGATGCAAGCCTCAGCTTTGGTGGGCGCGCATCGTCAGGCTCAAAGATATAGCCCTCGCACTGCTGGCCAAAGCCATCCTGAACGCATATGGGCTGCAATTGCAGCCGAGTCGGTGGCACTTGGAACCTCTTCTCGAACTCCGCTGCAGAGATAAAGTCATAATCTTGAAAGAGCGTCATGGAGTGTGCGTTCTGCAAGTGGACGCTTTGTGGGAGTGCGGGCAGCTGCACAGACCTTCGAAGCACACGCCTGCAAGCCGATACCTCGGCCTTCACAGCCTCATCAATGCTATGCTTCGCAATCAACGCGTCCCACGTCAGCGTCGGGAATGCCTGCGCGATCTCCTTGCACTCGCCACAACGTGTGTCTCGTGGTTGCCCACTGCGTCCCACACGGCCCCATTGGTAGCCATCCTCCGACTCACACTACTTGAAATGCTGACCCAAATTGTGAGAGTTGTCTGGTCTTTCTTCAAAACAACACAACCGTCACTACACATGTCTTGACTCGAAACATGTCAGTCAGTTTGGCACTCGACAAGACGACTGCCTCATTAGCAACAAGGAAAGCCCAAGGTGTCAGTGCATTGCCTTGTGCAATGAGCACGGGAGAAGAAAGAAACAGCAAGTTAGCTGCCAAACGAGTGCAAGACTTGTGCTGTTGAACTTACAGTTACTTACTTCTGTGTCCTATCCCCAATCCTTCAGAACAGCATCACAAGTGCGCGCACACAGCTGGCACACAAGACTTTGAAGTGTTGCCTGCGTCTGCACCTGCTCGACGTGCTCGTTCCCCATCTCCACTTCGTCGGTCCACATAGTTGTTGATTGCAGCACTATTGCGGCGCCACTAAGTGTTTGCTAGGCCTTGCTTGTTGTCGCAGCTTGCGTTCTGAACGAGGCTGCTTTGTAGGATTCTTTGATATGACATTGCGACATCGTAACTGTGGAGGGAGGGGCCAAAGTCATCTTTGGCATTTGTCTTGAATCATCATGCCACGGAAGTGTTCGAAACCCCGCCCAAGAGTGTGAATGCAGAAACAACTCCTTTTATATGACCTTGAATTACTTCTGTGAGAATCACATTTGAAATGTTTTTTTCTGTTTTGTGAGCGGTCAACGTGCGAATCGTGGAACGCAAGACCATGCTGGAAGACTCGAGCATCAGCTGCAGTTTTTCAAAGTGCCAAGACTCATCAACTCTGTGTCGTCAATCCGCTATTGCCTTTATGCTCTTCGCATATCAGTGCAAGTCGTCCTATCAAGCAGGCTGCTTCAAGCCACTTTGCTTAACTGCCAGCTTAACACACGGATCATTGCTGATGTTTTGGTCACACTTTGGTTTGGTGAGTGGTTACGCACATTCTTTTGTTCGATTCCAAAAACTGTGGTGTTTGTCATGCTTTTTTCATATCAACACCTACTCTATCTCTGCACGAGTATGAGGTTGCAGGCAGTGTGCCACAGACAACACAACACTTGTGCAACAAGGAAGCGACATAGAGTCGCCTGCCAAATCTCTGGCTTGCGGGTCTGTCAGTCCAGTCATGTCCAGCCTGCTCAGGTCAAAACCAAGAAGACGCATGTGTTCACAGCCAAGACAAAAGCGACGCTCATCGAAAAGAAAGTAGTCAGAGGAGCGGGTGATGGTCGGAACAGCTCCAATACACCATGCCCTTCTGGAGATATCCTGGCTTACGTCCAGCACAACTGAGCTAGGAAACATGCCGTCATGCCTCAGCATCAGCACGTCTCTGCATATGTCAATGCAATCAAGGACTCGCGCTGTCACTCCAGGCAAATCCTGTGAAGCTGCCCATGAAGTAGGAGATGCTGGCACTCCCCACAGTTGACGCAATTCTTGGTGTTTCTTTTGCCATGTAGCAGAAACAGGTCTTGCCGCCTTTGCTACATCACTCACGGCCTGAGTGAAAGAATGTGACAAGTCTTCAGAGTTCAGCCCTTAAACTCAAAACTTACAGGCTTCAAATGTAGTTTCCATTGGCGAGAAGTTCTATCGGAGAGACTCAAAGCTAGCTGCTGCTGTTTGAGTTGAACAATTTGTCGGTTGCTGGCATCCACCACAAATGTCTAGCACGAGCAGAAGCAATCAAGTCACATATTCAAGTGCCACACACGCATAAACACACCGGACATGTTTCTGCTCAAGGAATTCACCTGGAAGTAAAGACCTTGTCACCACAACTTCACTCCAAGAGTCAAAATTGGAGTCAAATTTTCCTCGCGTAAAAAATTGAACCTCGTATTGGAGTCAACTTGGAGTCAACTTGGAGTCAATTTGGGTCAATTTGGGTCAATTTGGGGTCAATTTGGGGTCAATAATGTTTTTACACATTTCCCGCCTAACTTTTAGCACCTACAAAGAAAGGGTGCGCCGGCTGCTTGGACTTTGGCACATGCGAAAGCAAACCACAATTATTACCTGGTCTCTTCCATGGCAAGGGCCAAGACACAAACAACGCCATGTGTTGAGACGATGTTCTCCGATCCTGCTACTTGATGCTTGCAGTGACATTGCCTTTCTCTCTGTGTCAGTGTCTGTGAAGCAAAACCTTCTGTGTTGCACGAATCTTCTCCTCCAACACACGCTGGTCATGCTGCGGCAACAAGAGCGACTCAAGCGGAACAGGCTCGAACGCTTTGTCCAAGTACTCAAAGATGTCATTGCAGGTCTGCAACATGCCTGCAAGAAGGTGCTTTTGCTGCTCTGCCACTGCGATGATATAGATCCTTTGGCAGTCAACACGTCAGCTCGGGTGGCTTGGGAAATTTATGTTTTTTTGTTTGTCGATCTTCGCACCGACAGAAGCAACATGTTATTGTCAACAAAGCCAGACTGTAGCCTAGACATGTGCTTGTGAGCAGAAGCGCTTGTTAAACAGAAGAAACGACGCTCACATGAGCCATAAGGTATCCAGAGCTAAGAAGAACCCTTGTGTGCGTTTGTTTGTATTCGTGTGTGCTTGCATTGTCAACGAGTTCACGTCCTCTTGCGAGTGCATGCATGGAATCTGAAGAGATCACAATCGACCTTCTCCGCAACAAAGCCAGCAGCTGCAAATTTCTCCTTGACAAAGTCATAGGCTGACTTGTCCTCATGGCCATACTGCAACATGCCTGCCACGTTCTCAAACACAACTGCGTCAGGCTTGTAAGTGCTCACGAACTTCAGCACCTCCAACGTGACCTTGTAGTCCTCGTGCTCATACCACCTGCTATCACGTGGGCCCGGCAACAACCACCACTCTTGAGATCGGCTATCTGCTAGGCTTCAAAGGATTCAATGATTCGACGTACAGCTCCAACAAACGAGCTAAGTGTGCATTGACTCATTGCGCCAATTTGTTAAGCTTCTCAGAAAGGATTCAAATGAATGTGTGTCCGACTACACGTGAAACCCAAGCGTACTGTCTCCTCTTTAAAAAGACGCTCTACTTCAATTGATGCTCCAATGCAAGCAACGACTCGGGAAGGCAAGATCGCACTCAACCTTTTCTGTCACCGTAGCAATGCAAGTTGTGCTTCCAAGTCTGCACTTGTAAGCAATTCCTCTTCCGGGGACAAAGGCGGCAGCCTACGAGATCCTTGGTGATCTGTCTTTGATTCTGCTAGTGAGGCGCGTAGACACCAAAGCTTCAATTGCTTGAGCACTTTGTCACGGGAACCCTCTTGATCTGCAACGAAGGAAGCTGACTTCGTGCACTTGGTGGTGGATGAAGCGCTTTCGTGAAATGGGCATGTCGCTTGGTATGTTGATGGCTCACGGAACGTGAATCGGAAAGGGCCCCACTGAAACGTCTCTGGCCGCACGGTTCTGCTTCTTGCCGGCTGCGTCTCGTATGCTTTGTTTCCGTCTGCGCCGACTTCGCATTCATCTTGGCTACTGCTACTGTCTGAGGTGGATGAGTCTGACGACGATGACGACGATGCTGGTGCTTCGGTTGCACTTCTGCTTGCAGAAGCCGCCTCAAGGATGTGTTGCAGCAACTCATCCAGCATTTCCTCCTCACTCTCTGCGCCCGGCAAAGACGATGCCTGCATTCATGATTCTCTGTTTCCCATTTCGCCACGGCTTGGGATTTAACTTTTCCGAACTCTTTTGTCAACATAAGATGATGATTTGAAACAGTATTCTAATTGTTGCACTGGATATAACTGACATACTTGTCTGGTTCAACTTCAACACATCTCCACGCTTTCATGATGGGCTTCACTCTCCATAAGTATTGTCACACACACACACGTCTTTGTCACCACTACAAATGCTTGCCAAAGGCAGCAAGAGCTTGGAGTGAACCAGTATGCATCCAAAACAACAGTGTTGTACACAAACATTAACACATGTCAAGTGCATTTATGGTGAAACATCAATTCGATTCTGAGTTCATTGCAAAGCACATTTTTATGAACATGTGTGCGGCAATTCCGGGGACTTTGAATGTTTGCCTCGTCTTCCTCATCAATAGCTGCTTGAATAGCAGGTGCACATGCCGCTCTTCGCCTTCCTTGCTTGCGCTCCTCTGACAAGCCAGCCCAGAATTTTATGCTCGGTTCCTTTACAAAGCACGCCTTCACTTTGCCAGCGCTGTGTAGCCAAGGCACGCAACGATCAGAGAGCTGAAGCCGCATGAGCTCGTAGGTACACTCCAAGTCCATCATGTTGATCCATTGATGTGGCGTTGCAAACTGTGGACACCCGTTCTCAAGCTCCGGCTCCAGGGTAACATAAGTCGCATCCCCAAGTGGATCAACTGTTGCCAGTTCTGGTTCTGGACACATGGGCAGGGGTGAGTGCTTCACCAAGAGCAATGTGGGTCGCCAGGGTCTGAGATAATGCAATGCAACATGAGCAATGAAGGTCTGTGAATTCCCTCCCTCTTCTGGACTGCGGCCAACCAACAGCATGCAAGTGGACCCATCCAAAAATCTCTCCCTATCGTCACGAATCAAGATCTTGAGGTTGAGGGCTAGCTTATTCCAGTACTTGTGGACATGCTTGCCATGATCAGCGCAGATGCAGAATCCAAGCTTGAAGCACATCGTTGCGGGTTTGACCTTCGTGTCGCAAGTTGTCACGCTGATGAGGTTGTGACGCTCATACCATGACTTCGCAAATGCCGCAACGTGAGTGTTGGGGACGTCTTGCACTGCAAGTTCAGGATTGGCAAGCAAGCACACTGTTGGCAATACATGCGGAACTGCTTCCCACTCTGCACACTCCAAGTCCTTCAGCACGCGCCTGTTCCCAAGCACAGTGTCAACCTCCAGGCCTTGGAACGACCCATGCAACCATGTTGACGCAACTTCTTTGTGGTGTTGCCTCTCACCTCGGTGTTCTGCAGCCCGCTTCCGTATTTCCAGCTTGAGTTTGTCATCGATGGTGTCCTGAACTGCCAGACTCTGCTCATGCATGGCCGGCAAGGCACTCGCAAACGACACGCCTGTGAGCCGGTGTGCGTGTGTGCCTGCAACACGGGTAGACATTTGTGGGCAATTTTAAACCAGTTTCCTTCAGAAATCGACCAAGATGATGATGCATAGCACTCAGAGTCACAGATGTCTATTTGCAAAGCCGTTCGGACCGTTCCTCACACAAACGTTTTTCTACATACGATAGATGCTCAATTTCACTTTTTTGTTGCTTAATTTTTTTCAAGAGAAACCTTAACAAGGCGTTTATTTTTTTGACCATCTTTCGACCTGCTTTGCCAAGCTCGTCATAATAGTCAAACTCCTCTTGCGACAATGCTGCGTATGCTCTGCTCAAACCTCCAATGTCAATGTCACAGAGACGCCTACCAGCAGCTTTCTCATGCAAGAACGCTCGCCAAGCACCTCCTGCACCAACCTTTCTTCGCTTACCGCCAGCTTGCATGTCAGGGTTTTTCTTGGGCCTTCCGCGCTTTCGCTCTGCTCGGCCATGTTGAAGTTCTTTTTTTTTTGCAAGCCAACCTGGAGTGCTCAGACACACGTTTTGGAGACCCACCTGCGAAGCGTCTTGCCGCTTGACCATGTTTCGACTTAAGGCTCGTCGCAGGTTGGATGAGTGCAGCCTTTCCGTACCAATAGTGCTCGTCTTGACAAGCGTCGCCAGCATCTCTAAGACATGCAATGCATCGCCATCCTGTAACTTGCCCACGGTGTTGAAGCGAGCCAGGAAGCGTCGAGTGAAGCCATCCTGCAGGCATGCTGGGCTCTCCAACAGCGAAGCCGCTGTGGACGGCTCCAGCAACACGTTGAAGAGACGCCACGGAAACTGCCCAAAGCGATGCCGCAACAACTGCCACACCACTGCTGCCGGTCTCCACAGATGTGTCCATACCTTGGAGCGTGTTGCCTGCAAGCAATGATCTTCAGAACGTGTCGAAACGGCATGCAGGCCCATTGCAGGGGTCGACTTGACATGTGCACTTTGTGTATTTTTGCAAACTTGCTTAGATTCTTAGAAGTTCAGCCGCAATGCCAGATGACTTCTACCATTGTGTTTGTAATATTCCCGCGAACGTTGTGCTTCGCATCTCCATACAAGTCTTTCATGAAAGCGCGATGCCCACATGCCTTGGAGGCTTGGAGACCCTTCTCTTTTTCATGCGGTGTGGAGACGACGGCGTAGAAACATAGAGTCATAGACACGAGGGGGGGGGAGTTTGTGCAGAAATGTATCGGATTCAAATTCTGTCACAGAAGTATGTCAGAGGTGCGCCGCGCGCCCTTCTAACTCCCACATATGTTTTGCTGTGATGATATTCTGATTCAATCATTCTTGTGACTTGATGCGTTTAGCAAACGAAGTACTCCTTTCAAAGCAATGTCTGAGTGTCATGTTTTGTGACAAAGTATCAGTATGTTTCCGCCAACAAACAGCATGTCACTGCATGTGTGCTATGCCCGATTTCTGACCAGAAAAGCAAACAAACCTTTGCAATAATACAACTGTCAAGGTGAGGGAAGTATGGTCGATCGCTGCACCTCTGTCGAGTCCATGTGCGCCCATAGCTTGTCATCAGCCAGAGACTTCAAAGCAGCCTGTATCATGATGTCCAAGTGCTTGCCAGTGTGCAGCGACAATATTGGGTAATCCCTGACACCTTGAAGACGTTGGTTGAACATTTCTCCAACCTCATAGTCTGCACTCGACAAATGAAAGACCTTGTGCATCAAATCCTTCTGACCCTGCACTGACACTCGAAGTGTCCAAAGCGTGTCTCGCCAATTGCTCTTCATGAATGCTTTTGCAATTGCGAAGCTCTTTGCTCTCTCTCGTCGGGCAATCTCCATTTCGTCAAGTGTGCCTGCGCCCTCCGCTTCCCATACTGTAGCGACTTGATCAGGATTCTCATCCTCCTCCATGTCTGCTGTGGCTTCCTCACTCATCATGGCTATGTTCATTGCAGCCTGACCGAAACCATGCAGACAGGCACACCACGCCCAATAGCTAAGTTGATCATGCCACTGGAGCCAATTGTCCATGCATAGCATCTGAGCTCGCTGGCACAAGAGAGCCCTAGGCAACAAAGCGATGAGTTTTGCTTCCGTTTCTGCTCTGCTCTTGCAACAATCACTGCCAATGCAAAGGTGTTGCAAGACACCAGGAACACGCCAATCCCCGTTCAGCAATGCACATGTGGTCTCCATCAAAGCTCTTCGACGCGTCTGTGTCTTGGGTGGCAAGAAGAGCAACATTGTAGACTTTCGAAATGAGACTGCTTCCTGCGATAGTGATGCCTCTGCAGAAGCCACTCTCTGAATGTTGAGGCGAGACCTAATTTCACGTTGCATGACCTTCTTCACTTTCCTCTGCATGCCAATGTCGGCAAATACTTTGTGGCAGTGGACAAGATTGGACATGAGATCAAGACAGAAACTCCAAGTCCTTTCTGCCGCCTTATGCACCTTGTGAGCGCTGCAAATGCAATGCAACAAGCTGTCACTCCACTTCTCATGGCCAGCCAATTCCAAGAGGACTTCTCCTTTGAAGTTCGCCGGGTCTTCGTCGGTTTCAGAGATGCGGTAAACAGAATCGCCAAAGACTTGCGAGATTCTCTCGCGGAGCTCAAAGCAACCAGTGGTTTGCAACACCTTAGATGTGCACTCGGCCGTTCCTCTCTCAGTGATTCGTGGACATGGACTGAAGAAACCTCTGATAACGGACGTCTGACCAGCTGTGTGCCCCCCCTCAGAGATACCTCGGAATAGCACAAGCCACTCGGTTTCAACCATCCACAGTTTCACTTTCTGCTGCTCTGCATTGCCAAGCAACTCGCCGGATTGAACTCTGAGGTAGGCAGGTGTGCTATCATATGCTTGCCTTTCAACGAAAGCCACTGGCTCGATGCTGATACCTGCTCTTTCATGCATGTAGCCAAGCACCTCGCGCAAAGACTTGGTCTGGGCAAGAAGAGCAACTTCTGCTGCGGCTGCGCAGTTCTTGGACAGCGCCTTTCGACTCGTTTGCAACTTCTCCGATTCGTCAACAAGTTTGATTCCCCCTCGTCTTGCCATCTTGCGCAAGAGATCACATGCATCTGCCAAAACACCTCTCTCAATTGCATCATGAATGCCATCCTCAGCGTCATCCACGGGCAGCACGTTGGTCAGATTGCAGGGTAAGTGCGCAACCACATCGTGTTCTCCAACCTGGGCAATGTGATACATGACGCATTCACAAGTGGCTGAGACCCCTGATGGTAACTGAAGACAACGTCATACATGCCAGAAACCAAGAAGGACAAACTTGTTTTCAAAACTCCTTATCAAACACATGATTTCACGAACGCGCGCAGCGCTAAGGACCCAGTTTTGCCCACAGAACTTATGAGAGAAATGCAACAGCAACGAACTTAAGCATCGATAATATCTTGTAAGCGCTGTCTACCGCAACCCTTTCATGTCGGTGAAATGCTGCAATGATTGCGTTGAAGACCTCCTCTTGAAGCTCATGCTCCCATGGATTGTCCGCAGCAACGGGCTCATCGTCCACCAAAACATCATCCCAAACACCAGCCATGTGTGTTGCAACAGTATAGGCACTGCAACGCCCATCAAGTGAAGCTTTTGCATCCGACGTCACTTGACTTACTTGAGAGCAATACCCACAACTACTGCCACCAGTGCCATGACTCATGAGCGATGCACTCACTTTCATGTTCAGCCTTACTTAGTTCCAGCTAGGCAACATCGTATTACAAGAAGGTGTAAGGAATCACGAAAGGCTCTCTGAACATGAAACTTTGAGGTGGTCGCTGCTCGCATGAGTCCGACATGTCTACATAAGCAAAGGACACAAACCGCTTTGTCCAAGCCTTTTCTGTGAAACAAGCACGCACAAACAAGTATTCATTTCCCTTCAAACACAGAACGCATGACCTCATTGATCGGCTGTCAACACATGTGCACAAACAAACTAATCGTTGCGTCCTAATGCATTCAGATTCATTCTAGTTTTGCTGCACTTTGCAAGTGTGAGACGTGTGCCTGTTTAACGAGCTTACAAGCAATGAAGAGATTCTCTCCTTTGTCAAGCATAAACATCACATGTATGGACATAACATGCCAAGCGGACCATTCACAAGCCTACAGCAAACTCACGAAAAGCGGTGGTCAAGGAATAGTGCAGCACTTACTCTAGAGTCTAGAGTCTAGATCCTTCTCGCTATCATCTGCTCTTTGCATGCAATGCGCTCCACCTCTTCTCAGTGCGAGTAGAGCGCTGCGAACTGAAAGGTGTGCACGGTGGACCTACGACCAGAATGTTGGGCACGCCAGCCTGAATGGGTGGAGAGACAGGACACATTTGCAAGTGGTATTGGCACCATGCGGGATTGCGCGCGAGGCCAAAGATGTCGCCAAAGTGATGCAATCCTCGGCTATTCTTGCCAAGCCACTTCACTGCGCACTTCTTTTTGTCACACGTCAGGAACTGCGTGTGCTCGACGCCGACCATCTGCACAACATGAGCTGCTCGTACAAGTGCACATGTGACATGTGGAGTTGACGCAATCATGTAACTTATGGTCCACAGTGACGAAACATTGCGAATGCCAAGACTCTGGACACGAGACTCTGTGACGAGAGCACATCTTGCCTAACCACGTCCAAATCACCGCGTGCACAATTCAAACCGTTGTTTGATTCACATCTTGCTCTATACTTGCGCAACTGCATACAAGAGAGGAACCTGCAAACCAATGGCTGGTGTTCCCAGACCAGAACACAAAGTGCTCAAGGTGAAGCCGCCACAAGAAGCAGTCTGCATGCCTGTGAGCTCGGAGAAGGCTTCGCTGACACGCGAGGTCCAAGTCGAGGCGCACAATGTCTCAGGCTTACGAGAATCACTCCGATGACGTTTGTTGGGAGTTCCAATGTCAGCAAAGTGAGACAGAGCTTCGCTTTTGCGCTTTGGGGAACTAGGTGTCACTGCCGGTGTTGCTTCCAATGCTGAGCCTGAACTGCGAGGCAACGACTTTGCAGAGTTTGGGGATGTCTCATCGAACAACGCGGCAAACATTGCCTACAGGATGGCTACACGCAAGGCCTTTGACGGTGTGACCCGTTTGATGCCTGCACACTCTGCGAATGGAAGAAGTCATGATCACAAAGCGATTCCTGGCGAGATGTCTTAATTAGCAAAGAACCATGCAAGGCACAGCTGAACACCTGAATCGACGCAATGAATACTAGCAATCACCAGAACTGGCTTGGGTGCAATTGTTCGCAACATTTGGGGCAAAATGTTTTCTACCAACTTGATGTGGCTTGCTTGAAAGACCACAGTGTACGACACCTCAGTTTGCAGTATTCGCTGCTTCTCCAGAACCACAGGCAGACCCAATTTCTGACATAAGCACATTTGTAGAATTTGTTGGTTTCAGATACATAGGAACACAAAAGATTTCAAACGACCACACGGGCAAGTTGTTCCACAGACTCCTAAAACTTGTGATGTTCTTGTTGCCGAGGTTCGGCCCGAGAACAATCTGAACAAGGGTGCAGAGGAAACCGCATTGCGTTGCACACTCTTTCCAACAACCTGCAGTCACGTTTGTTTCTTTCGCGTCTGTACTCCTCACTTAGCTGATTTGCTGAACTTCATCAAAATCGACCATCAGTCATCTGTCAGAATATGTGAAGCCTCGAGCATAATTCTTAATAATTGTGTGGGCTGCAGATTTGGTGTTTGCTTTGGGGAACGGTTGTTTGACGAGTAATGATGTCAACAATTGGTTTCTGAGAATGAAAACCCTTAATTCTTCTAGTTATTTATATTACAGCAAAACAATTTTGACATGATGCAAATTTTGCAATTTCTGAAGTAGCGTGTTGTATTTAATTTCTGCCTATTTTGAATATAACATTGTTTGTAATAGATAAAGATTGCAATATCTCATATTGCAAAATGGAGGTTTACCAAAACACAAATAAAATTCATTATATGTATAATTTCAAAAAGTGCATTGGGTGAAAGCCCACCAAATATTGAGGTTGATGCTGAGGTTGCAAAAAAACCCAAGGGGAAACACCCAAAATAATTGACCCTATAATTTGACCCCCTAAAGAAAAAATACAAAAAATATCGACCCCAGACGATATTGAAGCTGTACAAGAAAAGAACTACTCAA